>VDFB02000003.1:610235712-610276736 GCA_007258455.2 Sequoia sempervirens
AGACCTTGATTCTTAGGACTATCAATAATCTATAACAGTTCCAAGATACCCTATTCATGTAGGCCTAATCACTTTCCTTTATACTACATTCTTTGACAGATCTTGTTTGCAATAGGATATTTTTTGTCTTGGAAAAAAGGTGCTAATCATTCTCTACTTTATTGTGGGTCTTCAACATTGATAGCTTCTTCATTAGTAAGATAAATTTCTCTGACAAAGGTAAGTGATCCAAGTTTATAAGTGATAGGATTCTCAATATGTGGGATAACTTCCTGATTGATATATTTGTCTTGATATTTAAAGGATTTTTTTTATTCACAACTTATGTAGAAGTCTTCTTCATGATTCATTTATGATGTCTCTGGATTTTTCTATGTCTTGATAATGTGCAGAGATGTCAAGAGTAGGAGAATCTTGTTCATTGGTAATGATGTCAAGAGTATGAGACTCTTGTTTTGGATGAAGATCATCTACATGTCCTTTAGGAGTAAGCATCACATTGGAAGATGTATGTGCACTTGGTATATGGATTTGTTCTTCTTTTGGAAAATATTGGATGTCTTGGAAGATATTTTCTAAGTCATTATAGTGATGATAGGGATTCTTGATCTTGACTTTGTGTGGTGTTATCTTCGATATGCTTTAGTTCATGTTCTTGACATGGATCAACTTCAAAGAATGGATTTTTGTAAATGATCCTTAGATTTCCTTGAAATGTGAACATGTGGGCGACAACTCTTGGGTTAGATTTTCTACATTGGGTATAAGTGTTGGATTAAGAGTCTCTTGATAATCAATACATGCTACCATGAGGTTGAATGATGTCAATATATCTTGGACTGGATCATTGCTAGAATTTGGTGATTCATTTTGATCATGCTTGTGAATAAATTCTTGATTCATGTCCTTTTTCTCATTGGATGATGTAGATACATTGTGAACATGATCATTGGTAGATGACTCTTTCTCATTTTCTTCAAAATTTGATTTTGAGATATTGTCAATGTCTTCAACCATGAGATCAAATGATGTTAAGATTTCTTGAATTAGATCATTGTTATACTTTAGTGATTTATTTTGATCATGCTTTGGGAAATATTCATGTATTTCCTCTTCCTCATTAGGTGGTGTAGAGACATCTTCAATGTGTTTAGTGGTAGATAGATCTTGATCATTGTTTTTAACATTTGAGTTTGAGATATTGTCACTGTTATCATTAGTAGTTAAACCTTGAATATTATATTCATTTTCTATTTCTCCTTTATCAATTAGGTCTTGGATAAGATTTTTGAGTTTAAAATAGTTTGATGCATCATGAACTTTTACTTTATGATATTCACAATAAGCATTTTCATCGTACCCCAGGGTTTTGAAGATAGGTTCATAATTACCTATTAATTTTGGAAGTGTGATAAGTTTAGCATTGGATAATTTGTTTAACACCCCCTCAATTGGCTCCCCTAAAGGAGTGTATTTACACTTAGTGGTGTTGTTGGATGGAAACAATTGTTGTTTTTGTGATGATTTTGGATGTTGTTGATGATATGAATCCATGATTTGATGTTGTAAGAATTGGCCTTGTTGCTAATGTTGTGGTTGTTGATATTTTTGATGGATTTTATTTTGATGTTGAGTAATCTGCTTTTGATTTTGTGACAATTGATGTTGTGGAAATAGACTTTATTTTTTATATGAATCTATTTTTTGATGATGTTGGAAGTTTGTTGATAAGGATATTGGGATGTTTGCGGAATGATGTTTGTTTGTTGTTGATATTGTGACTCACCATTTTGGGAATTTTCAAGTGTGTCAACTATTTTCTTAAGTGAATTTAGGGAAATTTGATGTTGTAGATTTTGATCTTGATAGTGATTTTGAAACCATTTATAAGAGTAATTTTGATATGAATGAGGATTTTGATTGAAATCTGTCATGTGACAAGATGCTCTAAAACCTTGATTAGGGGAATACATAATTGATATATCATTGATATTTATAGGATATGATGACCCTATGGTTGTATGGAGTGGAACTAGATTCAAGTGATAGATTGACATTGACATGTTAGAATGTTATGGTTGCATGTTGTGATGTTTTGGTTTGACGCTAATTTAGAACACAAGGTGTACAAGACTTGGATAAATATTTTTCTCTTATTTTGGAGGATATGTTTATACTCTACTTGAACTAGCCTTGAGGATGCAAGAAAAGGTTAATGTTAATATCCTAGAAAATGAGAGCAAGAGGATAATCCAAGTTATGTTTTTGTATGTCTAAAAACTAGGTTGATGTTTTGATTTTGTTGATGGATATGAAAAGATGTTGATATAATTTTTTGCAGGTCTGATTGTTTGTCTTTCAAATGATGATGGGTTAACCAATTTTGGACCAATTCTAATATGCACTAGAATGTAGGACAACATCAGTTTCTATTCATGATAGTAGTGACAATTTTCAAGACAGTAGCAGTTGTTTTTTTTTAGGATGACTACGACAATTTTAGCAAAAGTGGTCTTTGTTTAAAATCTGTGATTGATAAACAAAGAGGAAAATAGCAGAAATTTTAGAAATAACAGTGAAATATTAGGACGAAAGAAACAATAATATGGAATAAAAGTGAGGAGTATCAATATTGGCTCTGTTTTCAAATTTCCTAGTTTATTGACAACAGTTTGTTGGATAAGTTTACAAATTTTGAGATGCTTGTTTGATCTAATGTTTTTAGAATTGTTTCTAGGATATGGAAAGTTATAAATCACATCAAAAAATGGTATAAACCAACCATATGTTTCAATGATAAGAGGCCAATAAATGAGACCAAGTTTAAACTAGTAATAACATTGAAAATATTTCAAGCAATATTATCCCTAAGGTCAAATTGGCCAATGAAAACACTTTTAGGCCCATAACTTGAAAGCTACTTCAACTTTAAGGGTAGGGACACCAAAAGGGATGTATACACTTAATTATTTTGAGAGTGGATAGATAGGGGCCTTCTTGAATGGAAGGGTAACCTAAATTTCCCTTTCCCTAGAAAGCTATAAGTACTTATGCTAAGTCAGGGATTTCTATCTCAACTCAGGGGAGTTCATATGGTGAGTAAAGTATCTTCAAGGTATGTTGTGCATCCCTTGCACTGAACCATGTCGCCAAGTAGAATATCTCAATCAATAAAGTGGGAAAACTACCATAGAGTTTTTAGTCACTTCTTAGGGGAATCGATGCCTAGCTAATGTCTAGAAAATCACTTAAGGCTTTAACCACTCCTACTAGGGAACTGATTATACCTCACACTAATGTGGATACCTCCCCATTCTGAATGGAACTATCAACCAAGTAGTCATCGATTAGACCCAAGTTTTCACCGAAGCCAATTTATATAGCAACCTTAGGGAAATACCTCTTTGGGTCACCTTCGAATTCTCCTTTTGGGATGTGTCTCTTAGGAAATCCCAATCTAAAGGTAATGATGAAAAAATGAATGCAAAAACCAAAGTGATTTCCGTCACCCAGGATCGTCCAAAGACACAAGGGGAGAGGATACACACTTGGTTTTCCAAGCATGGTTAACACAATATACAATTTATAGAAATTTCATTTTAAGCTCAAAAGTGAAGTGTGTAAAAATACCAATTCATTTTTTAGATGCACCAAGTTCAAAAAATTTGAGACTTCAAGCAAGAAATTCTATTTGCAATCAGAAAAAATGATTAGTTCAATTTTATGCACCAAATTTAACCATGAAGATTGTAACCAAGTTTTTAATGCACCAAAAGAAAAATAGACAAGTTGTGTTGTTTTTTTAATTGCACCAAAATGAAATGTGAGATTTTTAGGTTCACTTTTAAGAGCACCAAAATGAGATGTGAGATTTGTAGGTTCAATTTTTTGAGCACCAAAACAAGATGTGAGATTTGTAGGTTCAATTGTAGGAGCACCAAAACGAGATGTGAGATTTTTAGGATCAATTTTAGGAGCACCAAAATGAGATGTGAGATTTGATTATTCAGTTTTAAGAGCACCAAAATGAAATGTGGGATTTGATTGTTTAGTTTTAAATGCACCAAAAATGAAGTGTGATATTTTTGGGTTCTTTTTAGGTACACCAAAATGAAATGTTTTAACTAAAAATGCTTTGAAAATTGAAAGGCCTTGGACCGTTCATCAACTCTGCAAGAAAATATTAGTTGTTCTCATGAAAACAAACCATAATCCTACAAGGGTTGCACCAACAATGTTAAAAAATCTTACAAACACAAAAACAATTAGTAATTAGGGTTAGAAAATTGATGAAGCATCAAAACCCTCAACCTTGACCAAATTACAATGTAAGTTAACTTTAGGTGCATCAAGGAAAAAATTAACTTTACAAAAATTGGAAACCACTTGCACCATTGAAAAGAGCATGAAATTCTACCCCATTTAAAAAAAAGCACTAAAAAATACTCTTGTATGACCAAGATATGGTCATTTGAAGATATGCCAATAGCAACACATTTTAACGATAGTGATCATTCTTAAAAATGATAGTGGCACATTTTTATAGTAGCGGTTGTTCTTTAAAAAATGATAGCGACACATTTTTATAGTAGTAGTTTCTCTTTAGGATGACTGTGGTTGTTCTTTAGGATGATTGCAGTCATACTTTAGGATTACTAAAATCATTCTTTAGATGACAATGACCATTATTAGGATGATAACA
Organism: Sequoia sempervirens; assembly: GCA_007258455.2. Classification (NCBI taxonomy): domain Eukaryota; kingdom Viridiplantae; phylum Streptophyta; class Pinopsida; order Cupressales; family Cupressaceae; genus Sequoia; species Sequoia sempervirens. The sequence continues at coordinate 610,240,415 of VDFB02000003.1, forward strand.
GTCATTTTTAGGATGATAGTGGTCATTTTTAGGATGATAAAGGACCTATTCTTGCACAGTCAAAAAACCTATTAAAACTTAAAAATTACAAAATCATAGCGGCTATTTTTAGGATGATAGTAGTTGGATTTAGTATGATAGCAGTTGGATTTAGTACAACTGTGGTAAAAATGATGTTCACATTTAGATTCTAAGAATTTCACGTGCCAAATAACAATAGTCTTTCTTGCAAAAAGATGTTAGCATTTTGGAACCTATAACTACTCTCAAAACCTTACAAAAACATTAGTGTTAGGGACCCAGGTCCTGTTGGGCATGCCAATTTATGTAAGGGGAAAAATAAATATAGGAAAATAACAATGAATCAATCAAATAAAATCAAAGAAAAAGTAAAAATTCCAACCATACTCATCAAATGAACTGTAAAGTAATGAATTTAATCAATAAAGGTAAGCATACACAAGAAATAGTAAATGAATTCATGAAATACAACTATACCATCCCATGTCGAAGTGCAATTTGTATCAATGTTGGATCATGTTTGAACCAATATGAAGCCTCCATTGTTGTTGCAAAAGCTTCAAAGCATGTGTTAATGGTGATCAAAGATGTAAATGTGCTCAATGTGCTTCAATGGATATTTTGACATAGCCTCTCCAAAAATTCTCCATATTCTCCAATCATTTTTGAGAAGAAAGAAGGTTGTTTTTATAGATTTTTAGATTTTAGATGAACGGTTGAGATTCAACAATATAAAATCACGATCAATGGTTGAGAATCATTGAGAGGAAATTGATTGGTTAGTTAATTCCTCTAAATGACCCAATTATGGGAACTAATTGGAAAATTAGTGGTATTAGATTGGAATGATTCATTGGATTGAAGAAATTAGGTTGATTGTTTAGAGGGATTGAGAAAGTCAGGTTGAGTTAGGAAATAGATGGGTTAGTTAGCCAATTAGAGTGAGAAATCAATGGTCATTATTTACTCAATCAAAAATGGGTGAGGATAATTAATTAGTATTGTAGATGAATGTGCAAGTTGTTTTTGAATTTGACAAATAATGATATATTTATTTGTTGACCATGTTGAGTGATTTGGGGAAAATTGAATAATTGATTTAATTATTCAAATTTGGGGAAGGGAAAGTGGCTTAGTTAAATTAATAATGATAATAATTTAATTAACTTAGATGAATAAGTCATGTTAGTGACATAATCAAATAATTGATGTTTATTTAATTAATTAGGATAGATAAGGTTATTTATTAGGACATTTATTAAATAAATTAGATTTATTTAATTAGTTAGAAATGATGATTGAGGACGAATTAATTAAATAATTTGTTAAATCACTTAATTAATATACAAATATAAAATTTGACAATAATTAAATAGTAATGTATTATTTAATCATTTAGGGAAGTAGGGTGAAAGTTAAATAGTGTTGTTCGCCACAAGAAAATTTAGGTTATCTACAATTCCAATTCAAATAATTCATCTAAAGCATTATTCAATAGTAGTGATTTTGGTTCCCCACTATCACAAATGAATAAGGAAAGAGAAGGGACAACTATGATAAAATCACTCTTCCACTAGTCAAGTAGCTTGATATTTCCATTGTTTTCCAAAATTCATGACATGGTCTTATCTTTAATATTTTTTAGAAACTTGAGATTTCTTGTCAATTGTTGCTCCAAATTTATCTTATATGAAATATCTTATCCTAGTGATCCAATAATTTGATATGTATTTACAAAACCTTCTAGAATGTTAGGGTTAAACTTGGAACCCTTGTAAGCTTCTTGCATTAAGGAAATACTTAAAATCCATTAGCCTAAAATAGCATTCAAGTTATCTTGGTGCAGAAAATATTATGCATATGCATTTTTTAATCTCTTGTATCAGTTCCAAGCATCTTCAAGTATTTTGACTATTTTTATACCCTATACCCAATTAGGCCATCTACCAAATCAGTTATTCTTTTGTTCTTGTCCTCTTTAGATTCTTTCAATTTCTCCTCCACCTCTTTAAGTTTAAAGGACAAAGCATCATCTTATTTATGTACATTTGCAAAGCTCATTGGAACAAGAGCATACTATGATGAGGTAATAATTGGTGCAATAATACTTTATGGAGATTGTATTAATTATTGTACCTTATTGTATTCTGACATCGACCTTATATGATTTACATAGAGCTTGTCATAATTACCTTAGAGCTTCTTTGTAGCGGCTTCAATAAACAAGATTGTGGTTATATCAAGAGAAGTTTCTTAGGGAGAAGTGTCAAACAATCTCTTAACAATTAAATTTTAAGTTAGCTCCTTAATTTTTCTTGCCACTTGTGGATTATTTATGGATGGGGTCATAGCCAAAATAGCTAATATTTTATACCTTGTGTTAAAACCATACCCAAAGTATACATGTTCAGCTTGATCTTCAATAGAAAAAACCTCTTCATAATGTCTTCCAATTCCGTCCAAGGCTATGGAAGAGGCTATATCCCAATCTAGTAAGAGAAGTAAACCAACTTCTTGCACCATCTTCCTTCCTTTTGCAAGAGTGATATTGTTGACTTTGAAGTCAACCTTTTTCAAAATTTCCTTTGTTACTTTCTCTATTTGTGTTTACCTCTCCTTTGGATTTATTCAACCTTTCTTGGAACTCTTCCTTCTTCATCCTTAGGAAAAAATCCTTGAGTTATTTTGAATCAACAAAATTATCATTTGAGATAAATTATGTACAAGACAAGACCCTGCCATCATTTTCTTCATCTCTGTTGGAATTTTTTCTAGTACACCCTTAGAACTCTCTAAAGAGTAGCCAAATCCTATCATCAAGAATTCCCAAGAGGAATGACCAACTTGTTGATGGCGATTTTGACACCACAACAATGCTAAACAGAGTATCGCTACTCGACTTCTCCTGAAAGAGAAAGGCAGCACATGGATGCCTTAGCTCCCAAGGTCTTGGTAGTTGGGTCTCAACTATGCTGATGTTACTTAGTGGTCAATGCAACAGTAATATTCAAGGGGCCTGCTGGTGTTGGGCTTCTGGATTGCTCCAAGATCAAACATGAAATAAATCCTATACTAACCAGGGGTTTTAAAGAAATATAAAAAGATGGATCAGGGTTTTGAAACAGAAAAGAACAATAGTTCATCCAACCTTAACCAGACTTGATAACTTCAAGGAATTTGCTAACTAAAACTAAAGAACAGAATTAACTTGTGATTAACACACAGTATCATTCATTCACAGTGCTGATTTTAACAACTAATTATAAACTACCATTTAAGTAAAACATAAAATGCGATTTCATTCCTTGAAAACCTTCAAAATCAAATGATTAACTTTGAGATAAATACCGTTCTGGAACACAATATGAAGTGGATTCGAATCTAGTTGCTTCTACTGTGGGTGGGACAGATAAGCAACATTTACAAATCTGGCACAATCACCAGTGTACAGAGAAATCTGTCTTCAAACTGCTTCCATTTATACTAGAAAAACTTTGAAAATACATTACAGCTTATACCAAAATCTAATTGCTAACCAAGAAGGCAAGAGAAGCTCTCATTACTGAGAATCAAGATGCAACTCGATCTCCTTCTGCTAGTTGACTAACTCATAACAGTTCTAAATTTTTAAAACAATTCTCTAAACCTAGAAGTTCTAACACTAAAATTCCAGAACCTTTTTTACAAAGAGGCAAGAATGCCATAAATACGTCTTCCTGAGAAGAATGTCGGCGCCCGTTTTTAGGGTTTACAAAAATATCCCGTGGGCCAGAGAGTTGGTGCCCAGATCTTTAACAAAAGTCGACTCTACAATAAATCCGAAGCCTTGCTATCTCATGTCAGTGAAGATCATTTTTTGGAAAGATCTGTAGATCTTTTACAGCTACCACACTTATTTCTGGCCTCCGTGTCCATTTTTGACCTCTAGCGGAGCTGCCTCGAGTGCCCCAAAATATTGCCATTAATGCTGAGCTTCCTCTATCAGCAGACCTCACAGTTGTCCATTTGACTCACGACTTCATCTTCTCCCTCGTGTGGCGCTCTTCCCGCTCCAGATCCGCTCTTCTGCAAGTTCGTCGGTGTAGCACGGGCCACTCGGTGTGAGGTTCCGGCGAGCCATGGAGATCACACCAAGCTCGCAAGAACCTTTGGCAAGACTGCCTCCTCTCGGCCAGACGAGAGGGTGAAATCGTGTCCTCTCGGCGAACTCTCATTTCTTTCGGTGGCCCCCTCTTTCGGTTGGCAGGACATTCTCCTTCGGCAAGACGTCATGGTGGGCGCCAAGAGCTACAATGATATGTTCCTTCATTGGCGGATTCGCCGCTATCGGCAAGACACGAGACGGTTGCTGAGACCACATGGCGAAACCCTTGTTTTCTTTGGAGTCTCCCCGACATCCTTTGTTGACCCTCTCACGCCAGCTTCTATTTTTATTTCGGCGTGACCTTGGATCATCGGCAAGACCTCTCGTCGCATTCATTTCCTTTCGCCAAATTTCGGTGTCGCCAAGACCCTGTCGCAGTCACATCGAAATGGAATCTTTCATTATGTGCGTTTCACTGTAACCTCCCCTTATCGGGAAGACGTCCTATAGACACCCCATGCCTTGGCGAAAGCTTTACTAGCTCATCCCTTTGTCGCTGTAACACACTGATTCTCTCACCGAAGACACTCGATAGACTCTTTGCACTGTGTCGGTGAGACTTTAGGCTCTCGGCAAGACTTCTTGGCGAGGAGAGAACCTCATGGCGATATAAGAACCCACCTGAAGGTAGTCGGCAAGACCCCTCATCAAGATTTTTAAGGAATATCCTCATGCACACGACTGGATCCTGCAAAACAAGGTCTTCATTAGTTCCCAAAGGCAAGTAAGATATATCATTATTTATCATGCCTCCAATTTTATCAAAAAGAAACATAAAACCGGCGGAGGTGGGGTCAAAACCGAACGAGAATGCACTCTTTAAAAATGGACGAATCCCAGCAAAACTGGGATTGAGACAAAATATGACCCACAAATGACATCCCCTTCCAAGAAGATTGGTGGGGGCGGAAGAAAACCAGACTCGAGATTGGAGTCGGGATGGGAACAAGCCATGGAAGTAATCACAACTCCCCAGTTCATACCCCGTCTCGGATCCGCGTCCGCGAAAAAACCCAAAATGCAATGGATGGGAACAAAGCACCGGTGGAGCTGGAGCAGAGCGACGAACAAGGCGGAACCGGGGTTGGAACCAAAATCTGAACCAGAAACTTCTCCAAGTTTCGGGTTCAGATTTTGTTCCGAACCCGCCTCCAACGCCATCCAAAAGAGGAGGAAGAAAGGAAAAAAAAAAGCAAGAGAACAAGGAAAGGGGGAGGACAACCCCATGACAAAGCAAAAAGAAGAAAAATGAAAAGAATAGGACAAGCGGAACAACGTGAACAGATGCGCAAGGGAGAAAAAACCAAAGCGGCGGGAGCGGGGCCGGGGAAGGAAAAAAAAATGGAGATTGGAAGAAGTTCCAAGCTCAGACTCTGTTTCGGTTCCGGGCCCGCCAAAACACAAGAAACAAAACGCCCAAGGCCGAAAAGAAAAGACCTAAGCAAAGGACCCAAACCGATAAAAGACCAACGAAGAGCAAAGAAAAGGATGGGGTCGGACCCAGGACTGGACCAAAATGAGGAACTTGAGAAAGTTCAACATTCTGAACTTGGTCCCGAACCCGACTCCGACAAAGAACAAAAGAAACGAAAACCAAGGTCTGTCGGAACTGGAACCGGGGTTGGAACAAGAGTCGAACTTAGAAGGAAATTCCAAGTCTGGTATTGGTTCTGGTTTCGCCTCCGACAGAACTTCGGAAAGAAAACGCCTAAGGCAGAAAACCAAAGGCCAAAGGGAAAAGACAAAGGGGGACCTATTTTAATCCAGAATAAAATGGGGTGGTTATGCAAGGCATAACAAATGGCGACTCGGCTGGGAAAATGGTTTAACCATTTTCATGAATCTGAAGGATTCAACTACCCAGAACTTTGGTTCATGAACATTACAACTCCAGTTGGGTCAGCTATTTCAAGCAAGGTAGAGCTGAATCTCATATGTAAGTCAATCAACGGCTACCCCTGAATCTATGTGTGTGCTTGATTGTGCATCACTCTTTTATAAAGTTTTCCTCATCTTTCGAACAACAATGTGCAGGATTTGAGCTACATGAGTTGATTTCCTTTGTGCAATGATATCCCGGGCATTGCTCCACTGCTAGTCAGCCGTCCATAGCCCCGACAGAGATACCTCTAGTTTTCTCACAACATTGCTCTACTACCAGACAGGCGTCCATAGCCTCGGTAGAGATACTGGAATCACCCATTCATATTGAATCCTCTTTTTCTTTTGATAATTCTTTTCTTTTCTTTTGGAGCTCCAGATATATATTTTTTTAATTCTACTTTTTCTTTTCAATATGTCAGATGTTTAACATCTGATCTGGGTTGAAAACTACCATGGACCTCATAACAACACTTGGGAGATCAGATTTTTCACTCAAATCTTACAACACCATAGTCCTAGGACAAATATACCCCTTATAAGAGGAAATGATCTTGATAATTTGTGACAGATTCAGGGGAGCTGATGAAGGTTACCTACTTGGCACCTTGTTTCAAAACTTTCCACAACTTTTATTGACAACAAGCATGAAACAACGAATTGAGGACAAAATCATCAAATCAGGAAACCTGAAAATATCTAAACCACTTCTCTCCTAATGACCAAAGCATGCTTCAGATAACAACCCATCACTTCAAAAAGGGAAAGAAACAGATCAACCCCAAAGAAGAAGGCAAACGAAAAACAAAGAACAAAGAAAACTCAAAGAGCAGGAGAAGAGAACAAACAAAAAGCGAACTATTTACACAAAGAACAATGGAATATACACAGGGACTATTTACAACCAGAAATTATTTATACAAACACACCACCTAGAAAAATGCCAATCTTCATGATTCAAAATAGTGTTTAAGAAACTATCCATTGACAGGCAAGGGGACAGGTTCTCCAGTTAAACTACTCAATCAGAAAGCATTTTCTCCTAAGATCTCAGTAATCTGATAAGGACCCAACCAAAGTTTGTCAAATTTCTAGTGACTGCCGTTCTTTTCACTAGCTTTGTCCCACAACAACACTAGGTCTGATATCCTAAAGGCCTTGATTTTGGCTCTTTTGTCAAACCAACGTTTGACAACAGCTTGGTGCCTAAAGAATTGCTGCAAGGCAACATCTCTTTCCTCTTCTAATTTCAACAAAGCGGCCAATCTGACTTCTATCCTATTGTCCTTAGAGTAAAATTTCTGCATGAATTCAAGGATAGGTATTTGTAGATGGATAGGAAAGATAGGCTCTTGGCCATATACCAACTTGAATGGTGAGGTGTTTAAGGCAGCCTTAATCCTAGTCCTATCTGCCTATAATGCGAATCTAAGCTGGGTGTGCCAGTCTCTAGGGTTATGTTCTAACAATTTCTTAATCACCCCTAAGAGATTCTTATTGGTTGACTCTACAAATCCATTGCCTTGCAGGTAATAATTTGATGAATACTTCAAGACAATCTTGTGATCATAGGCCCAAGAAATAAACTCGACAAAAGAATAAGCAAAGCCATTATCACATACCAGAGCGAAAGGTACCCCAAACCTTGTAGTGATGCATTCGGTGAGGAACTTGATCACTACCTCTGTGGTGCTGTTCTTGCAGGGTATGGCGTCTGTCCACCTCGTGCAGTAGTCAGTGGTAGTCAAGATGAATTTATGTCCTACAAAAGAGTTTGGGTTAATCACTCCAATAAAATCCAGTGCCCATTGGGCAAATGGCCTCATCTCATAGACGAGCTGCAATGGCATGGCTGCATGGCATTCCCTTGGTACAACAACATGGCATGTGTGACATGTTCTCACATGCTGATGGGCATCTTTGAATACACAAGGCTAGTAATAACCAGATCAGAGGACCCGGTGTGCCAAAGAATCTGTAGACCCATGACCTGTGCCATGTTTCCCATGAAACTCATAAATCACCTACTTGGCCTCTTGATGATCAAGGCATCTTAAGTACATTCCTTTGAAATTATTTCTGTATAGGAGCCCTCCTTTAAACATATAGTGTGAGATTTTTAGTCTTAGTGCTCTCCTCTAAGTGGTATTCATTCCCTTCGGACACCGGTTATTGATCATGAAAGAAATGAGATCAACATACCATGGGTCATTTGAAAAGGACTGAGTAGTATATTGTTGACAAATAACGTTGTTACCAGCCTCAGCCATAGATTTAGACAGACTCGAACCTTAGACAAGTTTCATAGGGTGTATCTCTAAATCAAACTCTTGCAAGATGGCCATCCATTTCCCTCTTCTTTCTTCTAGTTTTCTCTGCATAAGTAGAGACTTGACAGCAGCATCAGGAACTACAACAATAATCTGACTTTGGAGGATGTAATGCCTAAATTTTTTTACAGCTCGAACCAGCACAAAAGCTTGCTTCTCAAGAGGTGGGTATCTGATTTCTACGTTTTTGAAGGGAGAACTCATGAAAGCAATTGACCTCTCCTTTGACCGTTCTCCTTGTTGAGTTAATACAATTGCACATGACTGTTTAGAGGCAAAAGAATAAATATAAAACAACCTCAAATAGTCAGGGCTAGTGAGGACTGGAGCTTCTGAAATGGATCACTTGACTTGAGAAAAGGAAGCCTTCGTCTCATCATTCCACTCTATTTTGGCATCCTTCCTCATCATCTCGTTCAAGGGCTTCACGATTTCTGCAAATCCTGTGATAAACTTCCTCACGAAGTTGATCTTTCCAAAAAAGGGTCTCATCTCCTTCTTACTTACTGGCCTGGCTATCTTGAGGATGGACTCAACTCGCTCTGGGTCGTGGCTATTCCTTTTTTTGAAATTATGTGTCCCAAGAGCTTCCCTTCGGAAACTCCGAACACACACTTTTTGGGATTTAAGGAGACTCCATATTGGATGCATCTTTGAAGAACTTGGGCTAAATCTGCAACATGATTCAATCGGTCCTTGGAGAACACTGTTAGGTCGTCTATGTAAACAATAATGCATTTTCCAATTAGATCCTTGAAAGCTATGTCCATAGCACACTGGAAAGTTGCTCCAACATTTATTAGGCTGAATGGCATCCTTCTATATGCGAACATCCCCCACTTGGTGGTGAACGCCATCTTCATCCTATCTTGAAAGTTGACCATGACCTAATTATATCCAGAGTAACCGTCCAAGAATGACATCATTTGAGCTCCATTAACAGTCTGCAATACCTCATCCAGGGAAGGGAGTGGGTAGTTATCCTTTTCAGAGGCTCTATTTAGGTTTCTGAAGTCAACAAACAGCCTAATCTCCTCGTTCTTCTTACAAATCGGGACTAGGTTAGCCACCCAGGTTGAATGGCGCACCAGGAAGATTATCCTTGCTAACAACAATTTCTGAACCTCTTTATAAATCAATGGCTCAATCAAGGCATTGACAGGGCGCTGCTTCTGTCGGAAGGGCTTAGCTTCGGGCTTCAAGAGAATAGTGTGAGTCATAACTGAAGCATCAAATGTTTGGAGGTCCTCATACCCCCAGGCTATCGCAACAATATCCTTTTTTAGTGCCCTCAATATGTCTTCTTTAATTGCTTCAGGGCAAGCCTTCCCTATATAGACATTCCTTTTAGGGCCAGAGTCGGCCAAGTTAACTGTTTCATATTCTCCTCCCTTTTCTTCAGCTGATGCCTTCTCTCGAGCCCTCGGATTTGAGTCAAAGATTCTCTCTAGAGCAACCATTCCCTTGGGAATGTTATTACTTTTCAGATTAAAAACCCCTTCTGCATCACATTCTTCAGGGTTCCAATCCCCTTGATCTCTGTTGGACTCATCAATAATTTTCCCCTCGAAAACATCTGAGCTTGCTAAGAAAGCCAGAATATGCCTATCATCATCAAAGACCTGGAAATTCTTGATATTGTTAGGAACAGCTGGGGTGGACATCAGTTCCATTGAGAATCTTTTGAATTTGGAGCCTTGCATAGGCTCCAAGGTGCTTGCAGCAATAGCCAGTGAGTCAGCTACCTGATTTTCTTCTCTAGGGATTAAGTTGATCCCAAATGCATCAAAGTCTTCAATTAGATTCCATACCCTATTTCTATATGCTGCCAGCCTTTTATTGTGGCAGGTGTACTGTCTGCGCACTTGCTTGACAACCACTTCTGAATCTCCCTTAACCATCAGGGCTGTGATTCTCTTCTTGTGTGCAAACATTAATCCTCAAGCTAAGGCTTCATATTCAACTATGTTATTAGTGCACCCGAATTGCAGCCTGTAAGAAGCAAAGAAAACTTTCGCTTTCGGACTGGTTAGCACAATTCCAACACCACAACCGGTCTTGGACTTGGATCCATCAAAGGTAAGGGTCCACAAATGATCACAGGTTGGAGTTGATTCTTTTGAATTAAATACAGGGACTGGTTGTTTAGTACGTTTCTCAGGAATAATTCCTAATCCCTTTTTAGATGTATCATGTGGCCCAAGGTTGTCCTTTTGATATTTACTTATCTCTTGGGTTAACCCCTTGGATTTTAGTATATCTGTGGGTGTAGGGGTATCAAGCAAACCTTGGGGATGCTCCTCATCAGTATGGTGATTCAGAAGTGTGTCTGGGGTAGGTTCAATTTGAGGAGGGATTTCTTTTGCGAGTGTTGCATCCCTGGTTAACATGGTCGCTTCCTTGGCTTCAAATGGGAAGTAGTCTGGAATGGTCTCGGGGCAACTTGTGCCAGCTTCCTCAGCTTGGGAAACATGTTTTAGAATGTCAATGCAGGACTGACAAGTCAATTTAGAATGACTTTGATAATGTACCTTGCACCAATTAGGGAGTAGGAGACTTTGTAAATCTACATTTTTCCCCAAAACCAGCTGATCTTGCTGTAGTTTTCTGACCAATGCTTGTTGGTTTTCATTAATTATAGGATCAGGGAACCCGGGTATTGGCAAGTCTTTAGGATCAAGAATGGAGAAAGTTAAAATTTCATCTCTTTTATACACACCTATTTCAGTTTCAAAATAGGCTACCTCATTGTGGCAATCATATTCAGTAATGATATGCTTCAGGCGAGGCTCACTCTCAATCCTGATCTGATTAGGAATCCCTTTCCATGATAGCCACATATGTGAAAAGTCAAGGGAAAGATACCCCCCTAAATTCTTCATCAAATCTTGGCTTAGCAGCATACCATAGGTCTCAGGAATATTAGCCACTTGGATGTCTATGTTAGTTAGGATCCTAGGATCAGAGCCAACTTGGACATGTATGTTCTTTAACTCCCCCACTACATTGACCTCTATTTTTTCCAGCTGAATGACCTTCTTATTTGTCTGAATGGGGTCCAATCCCAACTTCTTACACACAAAAAATGGCATGACATTTCCTAAAGCTCCTGAATCCAATAAACAGTTATGTAGGTTCTTGCCTGAAATTATTAAACTCAAAAGGAAAGGTGGAGTACCTACTTTGCTTCTATATAAGGTTGCATTCATGTTTGCAGGGGAGGTAACCTTACTCTTTCCTTTTGCCTTATCTGCTTGTTCCAGCGCTTTCAACACTATCTCCCTTTGAGCAGGGCACCACTTCAAAATGTCAAAATATGACAAAGAAGTTTTATGCTTCTGCATCTCAGAAACGATGTTAAATTTTGTATTATAGCCTAAATTACTTTTGAAAATAGCAGAGGAATTACCCCTATTATGGAGATCAGGTGGGCCTCATGGTGGAGAAGGATTATTATCAGCACCTTGATTTGGGGGCACCATGTGATTAGGAGGTGTTGATGTAGTGAATGGCCCCTTACTTCGATTTCTCAGGAAGTGTCCTCCCTTCATCTGAAAAGCTTGGGCATCATTTGAATCCTCTTCTGGTTGATTTTCTTCTTGCCTTGGGAATGAGGGCTCCTCCTCGAAGATCTTGTAGGTCATTGCAGTATCCACCGAATCACCTCCTTTGTGTAAATTCCCCTGGAATGTGTGAGCATCTTCGTGTGCCATCTTAACAACTTTCTCCATATGAGGGTAGTTTACCTCAAAGTGGGTTTCCGTAGCATGTAACCTGCACCAATTGGTCATGAAATTAAAATCGACCACGTTTGTAGTATGTGCTCTCTCCTCATTTGCCTGATAGTTGTGAGGGACTCCACCATTATTAGGCCCTGTATTCCATTACCTGTTGTTGTTTGGGCGTTGATTATACCCTCTGTTCTGGATTTGATAACCTCTTTGGTTGTAGTTGTTGTTGCTCTGATAAGTGCCCTGATTGTTGCTGTTCTGATTAGGGTAGTTCCCTTGGCTTTGAGAGGGGTTCAAACAGAGCTGAGCCATATCATTGGTAACTTGAGACAACATTTTCTTCAGGGTCTCTACCTTGTTCGTAAGTTGGACTGTTTTCTCACTTTCCACGCTCTTAGCAATAGGTGGCTGACCACCTTGACTTGGTGTTCCAATTTGGTTAGGATGACCATGGGAACTTTGAGGAACCTGTGGTTGTTGAAAGAGATCAGGAGTTCCAGTAGCAAAGAATGGAACAGGTGGTTGGGTCTACAATTCAGACATAGGCCCATAATGTGAAGGAGACATTCCTGGGATAGTGCTAAATAGAGGAGTTGGGCTAGACATCTGATAGCCTATTGAAGGGAAACCCCCTCCTAGGCCTCCTTGTTGAAAATTGGTTTGTTGCTGCAGCTTAATAGCCAGATGATAGACTTTGGATAGAGAATCAATTTCAGCTGGTAGGTAAGTCCTTTGCAGGAACAAACCTAACAAAGGGTCTATAACCCTAAAGTATGCCTGAATGGCACTGTTCTCAGTGACTTGATAGGGATCTTGCAGTCTCCTATACATTCGTTGGAACCTGGTATTGAATAAAGGAAAAGGTTCACCTGGTTCCTTTCTGATGGTAGTGAATTGGTGATACAAAAGAGCTGGGTCCACATAGATTCTAAACTGATTAATGAAAGCATTTTCCAAGTGTATCCAGCTCAGAATGGAGCCTTGAGGGAGATTAAGGTACCAATTGTAGGCCATATCCCCTAAGGAATAAGGAAACAACCTACAGACTACATCCTGGTGGGCTATCTGAGCTCTAGTACAAGCATCCTTAAAAGCTTGTATGTGCTCTTCAACACTCCTTGATTCACCATGAATGTACTTAGGACAAAATTTCTCAGGGTTCTTAGGCAGGTCATGAAAACCTCCAGGGATAGTCCCCAATGGAGAGGGATTATTCTGAAAGAATGCCATTGGTGGCGGCGGCGGCGGTTGAGCCAGCTATTGTATGGGTTGAATCAACTGTGATGACAATTGAGATGAATTGGCAGATGGATAAATGGGTATCCACTGGGGTATTGGTGAAAATCCTGGTGGAGTGAGTGGAGCTGGTAAGAGTGGTATGATGGTTGCCCTAGTTTTGTGATGCTTATGTCTTGTTGGGGTCTTGAGTTCTATAAAAGATGATGGATTCACAGTTGACCGAAGAACTCTGTGGGGCCTTTCTGAGGAAGACAACCCATCTTTATCCAACTTGCCCTTCTAGGCCCTCCTTCTAGCGCCAGTTCCTGTTGATGGCGATTTTGACACCACAACAATGCTAAAAATAGTATCACTACTCGGCTTCTTCTGAAAGAGAAAGGAAGCACATGGATGCCTTAGCTCCCAAGGTCTTGGTAGTTGGGTCTCAACTGTGTTGATGTTACTCAGTGGTCAATGCAACAGTAATATTCAAGGGGCCTGCTAGTGTTGGGCTTCTGGATTGCTCCAAGATCAAACATGAAATAAATCCTATACTAACCAGGGGTTTTAAAGAAATATAAAAAGATGGATCAGGGTTTTGAAACGGAAAAGAACAATAGTTCATCCAACCTTAACCAGACTTGATAACTTCAAGGAATTTGCTAACTAAAACTGAAGAACATAATTAACTTGTGATTAACACACAGTATCATTCATTCAGAGTGCTAATTTTAACAACTAATTATAAACTACCATTTAAGTAAAACATAAAATGTGATTTCATTCCTTGAAAACCTTCAAAATCAAATGATTAACTTTGAGATAAATATCGTTTTGGAACACAATATGAAGTGGATTCAAATCTGGTTGCTTCTACTGTGGGTGGGACAGATAAGCAACATTTACAAATCTGGCACAATCACCAGTGTACAGAGAAATCTGTGTCTTCAAACTACTTCCATTTATACTAGAAAAAAATTGAAAATACATTACAGCTTATACCGAAATCTAACTGCTAACCAAGAAGGCAAGAGAAGCTCTCATTACTGAGAATCAAGATGCACTCGATCTCCTTCTGCTAGCTGACTAACTCCTAACAGTTCTAACTTTTTAAAACAATTCTCTAAACCTAGAAGTTCTAACACTAAAATTCTGGAACCTTTTTTACAAAGAGGCAAGAATGCCATAAATACGTCTTCCTGAGAAGAATGTCGGCGCCCATTTTTAGGGTTTACAAAAATATCCCGTGGGCCAGAGAGTCAGCGCCCAGATCTTTAACAAAAGTGGACTCTGTAATAAATCCGAAGCCTTGCTGTCTCATGTCGGTGAAGATCAATTTTTGGAAAGATCTGCAGATCTTTTACAGCTACCGCACTTATTTCTGGCCTCCGTGTCCATTTTTGACCTCCAGCGGAGCTGCCTCGAGTGCCCCAAAATATCACCATTAATGATGAGCTTCCTCTATTAGCAGACCTCACAGTTGTCCATTTGACTCACGGCTTCATCTTCTCCCTCATTTGGCGCTCTTCCCGCTCCAAATCCGCTCTTCTGCAAGTTCATCGGTGTAGCACGGGCCACTCGGTGTGAGGTTCCGGCGAGCCACAGAGATCACACCGAGCTTGCAAGGACCCTCAGAAAGACTGCCTCCTCTCGGCCAGACGAGAGGGTGAAATCGCGTCCTCTCAACGAACTCTCATTTCTTTCGGTGGCCCCCTCTTTCGGTCAGCAAGACGTCATGGCGGGTGCCAAGAGCTACAACGATATGTTCCTTCATTGGTGGATTCACCGCTATCGGAAAGACACGAGACGATCGCTGAGACCACATGGCGAAACCCTTGTTTTCTTTGGAGTCTCCCCGACATCCTTTGTTGACCTTCTCGTGCCAGCTTCTATTTTTGTTTCGGCATGACCTTGGATCATCGGCGAGACCTCTCGCTACATTCATTTCCTTTCGCCAAATTCCGGTGTCGCCAAGACCCTGTCGCAGTCACACCGAAATGGAATCTTTCATTATATGCATTTCGCTGTAACCTCCCCTTATCGGGAAGATGTGCTATAGACAACCCATGCCTTGGCGAAAGCTTTACTAACTCATCCCTTTGTTGCTGTAACACACTGATTCTCTCACCGAAGACACCTGATAGACTCTTTGCACTGTGATGGTGAGACTTTAGGCTCTCGGCAAGACTTCTTGGCGAGGAGAGAACCTCATGGCGATATAAGAACCCACCTGAAGGCGGTCGGCAAGACCCCTCATCGAGATCTTTAAGGAATATCCTCATGCACATGACTGGATCCTGCAAAACAAGGTCTCCATTAGTTCCCAAAGGCAAGTAAGATATATCATTATTTATCATGCCTCCATTTTTATCAAAAAGAAACATAAAACCGGCGGAGGTGGGGTCAAAACTGAACGGGAACGCACTCTTTAAAAATGGACAAATCCCGGCAGAACCAGGATCAGGACAAAATACGACCCACAAATGACATCCCCTTCCAAGAAGATTGGCGAGGGCGGAAGAAAACCAGACTCGGGACTGGAGTCGGGATGGGAACAAGCCATGGAAGTAATCACAACTCCCAGTTCATACCCCGTCCCAGATCCGCGTCCGCGAGAAAACCCAAAACACAACGGATGGGAACAAAGCACCAGTGGAGCCGGAGCAGAGCGACGAACAAGGCGGTACCGGGGTTGGAACCAAAATTTGAACCAGAAACTTCTCCAAGTTTCGGGTTCAGATTTTGTTCTGAACCCGCCTTCGACGCCATCCAAAAGAGGAGGAAGAAAGGAAAAAAAAGGCAAGAGAACGAGGAAAGGGGGAGGACAACCCCACGACAAAGTGAAAAGAAGCAAAATGAAAAGAACAGGACAAGCGAAACAATGTGAACAGACGCGCAAGGGAGAAAAGACCAAAGCGGTGGGAGCGGGGCCGGGCGAAGGAACAAAAAATGGAGATTGGAAGAAGTTCCAAGCTCGGACTCCATTCCGGTTCCGGGCCCGCCAAAACACAAGAAACAAAATGCCCAAGGCCGAAAAGAAAAGACCTAAGGCAAAGTACCAAAACCGACAAAAGACCAATGAAGAGCAAAGAAAAGGGTGGGGTCGGACCCAGGACGAGACCAAAATGAGGAACTTGAGAAAGTTCAACATTCCGAACTTTGTCCCGGACCCGACTCCGATAAAGAAGAAAAGAAACGAAAACCAAGGTTTGTCAGAACCAGAACCGGGGTTGGAACAAGACTTGAACTTAGAAGGAAATTCCAAGTCCGGTATTGGTTTCAGTTCCGCCTCTGACATAACTTTAGAAATAAAATGCCTAAGGCAGAAAACCAAAGGCCAAAGGGAAAAGACAAAGGGGGACCTATTTTAATCCAGAATAAAATGGGGTGGTTATGCAAGGCATAACACAACTTAACGAGTGAAAGCTTTGAATATTTCCACTTCTTCACTTTAGGCTCTGTGGGACCTAGGAGGGTGTTCCTAATTGTGTTCCAATTTGGTTAATTCAATTTAGAAAAAATTAATTCACAGATCGGTTCCTATGAGGGCTAAATCACATGATCCACCAAAAGGTTTGCTAATCTTTAAGAAAATATTTGTCAATTCACCAAGAACAAGGAAATACTTCCCATACATGCCTCGTGGTCAACAATTTTTAAGTGATTTATGTTCTAATCCTAAATTCACAATTTGGTATACTATTATTATCCTTCAAATGGAAAATACCTTAACAAATAGATCAATGTCTTCATCAATTGGGCAATGGAGTCACACATCTTACAATCGGTAATATATAAATTCTTTAATTCTAATAATTTTGGACTATTTTCATAATGCCTTACATTATGAAAACTCATTGTTCCTAAAGAATTACTTCTTACCAAATCCTTTATAAATTCTCACAAATTCATGACCTCATTAAAGCATTTAATTGATTCTTTGAACCAAGGTAGAAACAAGGACATACATTCGAACGAAGTATTTGACGATGAAAAAAATATTCTTGATATTTCATTGAAAATTTGCAAGATGATTTACAGAAGGAGATTAGATGTATTATGCATAAGATTTGTTTCAATATCAATTATCTCTATAAAAATATTTTAAGATTTACATATGCATAACTTAAAGATGAGACAATTCGACTATTCTATTCATTGGTATTCTTCCTAATTTCTACCCCTTTGTGTATACTGGACCCAAAGATTCAAAAAACCAAAAACCTTGCAAATGAGCCATGATATCCCTTTTATAATGCAAGGGAGTAAAACAAGATTCCGACACAAAATGAAAATTACATTTCAAAGAAATGTTTCATTTTAGCTCTAATTTGGGTTGCATTTCAAAATTCCCCACATACTGAAAACGAGAAAGAAAAATTTGTAACCATCATGAAAAAGGGAAATGCAAAGTACTGCCAAAATTCCCTTTAGCTGCCAACTAGGCCATATATCCATCATACACATTTATGAGAAACCGCACAGTCAACATGAAAACCCCAAAAAATAGTACCACCCATGGAGAACAAGAGCGACCACCACAGTAATTTATCAAACAACACAAAATTTGAAAAAACCATAGACCAATTCACTTAACCAAAGGAACGGCCAACCCATGATACACACACCCACTTCACTTCATTATGAGAGATGGAGAAGAAACTTCTACTCCTTCGTCATCCTTTTCTTTTCCAGGAATAGAACCATCGTGTCCACTTGGAGTCCTGACAGTCAATGGTGGAATGGAAAATATCTCCACTCCATGGACCTTGGTTTGGTTGAGTGTGATGAGATATTTCATATAACTATATTTAGTCTCAATAGCACTCTCAGATGGGCTATCAGTGACATCAACTGGTGAATTCTGTCATCCAAAGGAACTGTGTCCATACCTAACCTTCCTGCAAGCTCTAGAAGCAAATTGTGTAGGTTCCTTACCCATCTCCTCCATCTTCTCAGCAACAATTCCTTGGTATTGTAGCCTCCTACTACATCTAGAGGGAACACTCATAGGCCCTTTGACAGGGGCCTTCTCTTTTGCAATTAGAGCACGTTCACTCATCTCGTGCTTAGAAGCATCACCAAAAAACTTCTATGTGTTTAGTCTGGACGACCTCCTCATAGGTACCTTAGACTTGACATAATTGCTCATTTTTCAATACTTGGTAATCTCTCAAGCTCACAATTGAGAACTCCTCGATTTGCAAAAAATTAGAAGGATGCTAAATATTGAATGCAATGGTGAGAGTGACAACCACTTCATCCTTATTTATTGAGCAATTCCGGTGATGTTTGTTCATCAGTGTTGGTGTCACATGCTCAAGGGATTAATTAATGGCTAGCATCAATATCTTCACCATTAACAACCCATGTACTTGGAGATTTGTAGATCACTCTCAATAATGGATGGGAATTAATTCATCACATGCATAAGGAATCAATTTGATTGTCCCTGAGGAGAGCACACCATTAATGCTTCAATGTTTGTAGAAAAAAAATGGATATCACATGCGTGCATTGTTGATTTTAAATATACGTCATCAATTTAATAGTGAGATGAACAATTGAGCGACCCAAATATGGTGAAGTCATGTTTGAAAACCTAGAATCATAGCTTGTCACCTTTCGACCAATAAGAAAAATCTAACTAGGCACCAAGTCACTCATCCCACGAGATCCACTGTTCTCTGCACTGTAGTCGAGAACACTATGTGTCACCATTTCATGCACCTCGCAAGTTGTTAGACAAGCATTAATAATGTACCATGAGGTGTGTGATGAATGGTAGGGATTAAATCTTAATCCATCATTACAATCATCGATTTCACTGCCATCATTTATTGGGCGCTGGTACAAGGGTTGGGCTCCATACGATGATGAAACACTTCAGGATGACCCTTCATTAACACCCGTGTGGTGTGTGATGGGTGGTGGGGATTTAATGCTTAAATCCAATGGTTCCTGTTCTTGCACACATTTAAATGTTAGTAATAAAAGGGGGGCCATAACTAGGCCAATGATGGAAAGACCCTTAAAGGTGCCAACATAAAATTTTTAGAACATTACTTGCCCAACTTAGAAAAAATTTGGCGTGAGATAAAATGCATGGTGACCGTTTGTCCTAACTAAAGGTTTCGATAACCCAACGTGTCTAAAGGCTTAGGTTATGAATTATATAATAAGAAACCGGTAGGGGAAATTCACCAAAAAATTATAACAATGAAGAGTTTTTGGGATATGATGTTTATGAAGTTAAGGCTTGCAAACCAAAATAAATGGCCAAACCTAGGTTACAAAATATTGGAAAATCATGATCCAAGTATGATTTTTTAGAATCCCGCAAGATTTTAAAAGCTCCATCAATGGCTCATGCTCGGGGACATATACCCCCAATGAGTATAGCGAGAATCCAGATCTCAGGGTTAAGCAAACCAGGGTAGAAACACAAAAACCTAGGAGCTTTCCCAAACAAAGCAAGCAAACACAATAGAAAGCAAACAAACCAAACCAAACCTATGTACATTATTTACAGAGTTATGCAATGACATTTATTCTCAAAATCCCCATTTGAACAATTGGATTTGATCTTCGAATTGGAGGCCTATGGCCACCCAAAATTCAAGATTGATTCTTCCCTCTATCAAAAACTTTGTCCTGCTATGTTGGTAATGGATCAACCTATACATTGTGTAATTCCAGGCAACTAGCATCACCTATTCCACTTATTGAAATTTTGCCTTGTTCATTAGCCTTTTCCACAAAAAGCACATCAAATTTAATTGGGAAAATAAAACATTCATATGCCATGTCATGAATTATATCATCAAATTCAATTTGTTCATGATCAAATTGGAAAACTTCATAAACACTCTGGCTCATACTTGGCCAATCCTTGAAAAGATCAGGGAAGAAAAATATAGAATTAGGCATACCTTCAGTTTGCTTGTCATGAGTGGTGTCCTTATGGGATGGAAATAATTCTATGATAAGATCTAGTAAATAGGGAGTATCTGAAAAAAACTCAAGTGCAACTTCATACTGAATGACATCATACGTCTAGTTGTCCACACTTTTGAATTGAACTTCACATGGAAAACAATTCTGTAATGCTAACATGCTCTTCAAATTCATCAAATGGCTCTTGTTCATCAATGCACAATGATGTTTCTCCAATATAGATGCATTCACCCTGGTGTACCACTTGAACACCCAAGAATGGGCTCCCTTCTCTATTAGTGCAAACATCATCATGTGAAACATGGGTGGTTGGTACTACAACCAATTTTCCAAGCATGTGACTAGGTACCATGGGAAAATTAGCACACTCATCCACATCTCTTTCAATAGTAGTGCTACATTAAAAACCACTATTATGGTCTTCAAGTTCTTGACCATGTGAGTAGTTATCACACTCCAATATCATAAAATCTGAATTACACTTTTGGTGATTGTTAGATAACATTTGCTCAATCACATGTGAGTAAGAAATTTTAGTTGTATTTTGGTTCTTGCCTCTTTCATGTAGCTAGGAAACTATAGAATTGAAGTTAAAATATTCAAAGGCTAGGTCATAAGCCTTAGTGTTAAGTTGGTCCCTATTTGATTTATCTCCAAAATATTCCCCAGTAAAACTTGTCACAAATTCATCAGAATTTTCCTCAAAAAGTGGGTTTCTCCTACACCAGTAAGAGTCATCATTTATAACCTCACTTTCTAATGTAGGTTCATCAAATAAAGGATTCTTCCATATCTTCATGATTTTCACATATACCCCTGCCTCTTCAACATGAGGATCCCAGTCTCTAAGATCATCATTGCTTTCAAAATTAGTATAGTCACTTGAGGGGAAAAGAGAGACTTTTTCAACATCCTCTTCATCATTTTTATTCAAGACTATTGATTTGCATTTAGAGAATTCTTCACATGAAGAGAATTTTTCACTTCCAAGCAAGTGCATTCTTTCAGAGCTATCAACATGTCCTTTAATGTCCTCTACTAGAGGAAAGATACTCGACTTCAATATCATAAGAGGAATTGTAATCAATAGAGGATTGACCAAGTTTAATTTCATCGCCTTGGTCATGGATTTGTGCACCATCATCACTGCTTACAGGATAATGTGGGATTCCTTTTTGAATTCTTTGTATTTTTTCGTGGTATAGGACATTCCAAGGATGAAAATCATGCACTATTTCCTTGTCCTCAAACTCTACATCTTCATCACCATCATTGCTGCAAAAATCTCCCTCTAGGTTACTTGTGAAATGACAACAATCATTAGCCAGCTGTTGACACTCTGATAAATCCCTTTGATTTTCTAATATTGTTCTTTGCTTTTCCTCATCATGAAAACTACTGGTATCACTTTGAAGTGACACTTGTCTTGTGTATTCATCCTTAGCCTCCTCTACAACCCTTATCCAATCAACTACTTGGTTCAAGTTGTGAGGTTTCAATTCCTTTGGTAAAGTACTTAATCTTGATTGATACATGTCACAAAACAAATCAATACATATAGAATCATCTGGCTTGAGATCCTTAGGTATCTCTAATAAGGTGTCCACAAATATAGAGAACAAGTCATAAGGTGATTCCCCTTGATACCTCTTCATTTCTTGTAAGCTCTTAGCTGAGAATACATGGTTAGCTTTACCTTTCTCATGTGGAGTTTTAGCTTGATTCTTTGAATAATTTCCACAATGTGACAATGGGAAAACTGGTGTGATAGGATGCTTATACTCTTGAATCACACTTCCACTAATTGATCTATAAGTTGTATTGGAATGAGAATGATTAGAACAATCAACCTTAGCCGATGCAAATCCTTTCATCATTGAAAAGTTCAAATTGTTTTCAATATCTATTTCCATTTGGTATGCTTGATGCAATGTGTTAGGCTCCTTGTCCCTCAATATATAGCTCATCCTTTTATCAAATGTACCCAGATACACTATTAAAAATTCTACATCATTTGGTCTTATGCTTGCACGGATCTCTCTTACTACTTTTGAAAACCTGAGATTGAAAGGAGGAACTAAATCATCCTCTTCCTTCTCCATACTCATGAAATTTTGTCTAATTAAAACTGGATCAACCCTTTCTCCAAATTGTTCCATGAACACTTTCTTAAATTCTTCCCATGAATAAATGGAGGAAGCTAGCAGATAAGAGAACCAATCTCTTGCATCTCCCCTCAAAGATTGAAAAAAGACATCTTTGAAGTCCACTTCATAATCTCCCATTATATCAACAAAATATTCCATATGTTTGTTTGCTGATTCAGATTTGTCACCATTGAACTTTGCTGTCCTGTCTTTGACCTTTGGTGGCATAACATTTGGGTAATGATAAATGTTATCAAAGATAATGGATCTGTACCTTTCGATACTAAAATTCCTTTGTGACAAAGACTGTCCATTATGTATGGTTGGATTTACATCCACACCAGAAGTTGCAACTTGACAATCCATCCTTACTCCACAAAGAGAGATGAAAAATTTATAGTGCAACTACACAATGCTACACCAATTCCTCTAACAACTATAATCCTAAGCCTTTACAGTGCACAATTTCTACAAATTTTACTTAAGATCCCATGATATTTGCATTCTCATAAATCACATTTTGAAATGCATGCTAAAGTATCTCTAATATTCCCTTATTTAACTTACTAATTTACTTAGTAGGGAATCAATTACAAATTGAGCATGGAAGATTTATCATAATTTTCCATAAACATGATCAATTTTCCTTAAATTCTATGAGTACTTGTAATTTTGTAGTAGTTAACTATCCTTTACCTTTAAATCTGTAGATCTGAACATTTGATTGAAGCTTTATTAGGTTCTTTAGTCATATTCACCACCTCCTATCATGGAGGAATTCAACTTCAAATCAAATGAAGTTTCTTCAGAAATTGAATATGCTCTGGGTTGTCTTCCACAATGGAGTCATTTCTAGATCTTTCAAACTTTGTTGCAATCAAGTCTTCTACTAGGTTCAAGAATTTATCAATATTTGAACAAGAGGTTCATATTTACATCACCATTTGACTCTGCAATACAAGTATTTGTGTTTGGAGAGTGGAGAATTTCCCCACTAGAGTCACCATTTTGTTGGTGTTTTTTCCAGTACACCCTTAGAACTCTCTAAAGAGTAGCCAACTCATATCATCAAGAATTCCCAAGAGGAATGGAAAACTTAACAAGTGAAAGCTTTGAAGATTTCCAGTCCTTCACTTTAGGCTCTGTCACTACTAAATTTGACACCATTTTTCGACGAATGTTTGTTGGTTGTTTGACAAATCTTTGTCGGAAAAGCGACAAAATGACGAAAAAAATTTCATCACTATTTTTTTGTCGAAAGGGAGAGGACGAATTAAATGCCAAAATAATGACGCAGATTTGTCGATCGTCGGCATCATAAAATGAATCGGATTTTCATCGAACTATCGAAGAAAACTTTGTGTATCCACCAATGAATTACACTAGAAGTTTGTCACCATTTCGATGAAATGGGAAAGGACTAGCGTCAAAACAACACCAGAAGTTCATTGCCATTTCAACGAAATGGGCAAGGAGTAGCGTCGAAACAACACCAGAAGTTTGTCGCCATTTTGATCGAAATGGGCAAGGAGTAGTGTTGAAACAACACCAAAAGTTTATCGAAATTGTGACGAAATGGGTAGGAGTTACGACGGAGCCTTCGTCGTAGCTATAGCAGCTTTGTCGGACCTTTTCAGTGATTCGTCAGTGGTTTTTGTCGAAATTGCGATGAAACAATACAATTTTTTTTAAAAAAAATATTCGTTGAAATGTACCATTGCAGAGACTGATGACTGATCATACATATAGACTGCAAGATGCATAGATGCATAGAAAAAGCATTACACTTGAGATGACTGATCATACATATAGACTGCAAGATGCATAGAAAAAGCATTACACTTGAGAAAAACCAAGGGATAACAAGGGAAGGAGTTAAGAAACAACTCTACCTATCATCACAGTTCTATTGTTCCCCCCGAGAGAATTCTGCAAAGACAAGTTTACAATACCAAGTCAAATAATATGAAAAAGAATTACTTCCATACAAATTAAATGATTATTCTCACACTTGCAATTGTCTAATTACAACAACAATTCCATGAAAGGTTATCCATGCTTCATAAGAGATGACTGATCATACATACAGACTGCAAGATGCATAGAAAAATAATTACACTTGAGAACAACCAAGGGCTAACAAGGGAAGGAGTTAAGAAACGTCCTAGATTGAAGAGAAAATGTGTAGGAAAATCTTTGAGCAGTGTCAAGAGAATAGAGCTTGTAGAACATATTCTTGACCTAATCAAGCTCTTGAACAACTTAAATTTTTTAAAATACTATCACATACATGAGACATGTAATGAACTTCCAATATCTGCTATCTTTTTCATTAATGCAGAGGTAGGTAAAGGAGAAATAATTATAATTGTAACACTATTCATAGTCCAGTAAATTATGTTCGTAATTTGTGTTCAATGGACCTCAGTTTTATCATTATACTGCCCATCTAATACCATATTTTAATCCAGGGTTCAACTATCTCAGATCTAAAGAAGTACCTTCAATTAACCATTTAAAGTACTATAAAATAAGGTAAGACTTTTACTTGAGAAAGATTGGGTACACTTGTAGGATTAAAGCTCTCGCAATCATCAGGATTTATTGGAAAAAAGACACAACCTGCAACATATAAAGTAATGGATGACTACAAGTTAGTGAAATGGTTCTTAATATGTGAGTGGTTTACAAATTGATTGGTAGAAAATAAGGTTACAAACAGATCTACATGAAAAATTATGGGGACAATGTACTGTAATCATCAAAATAGATGAAAAGTGCAAAGGAAAGAGCCGAGCTACATCTCGAGAGCCTAAAAAAAACACATGCAAGAAACATAAAAAAAGAACAAACCAGTTTTTGGATGAATACAAAATGGTGCCTCCAGCAAGTGATTCATATGCTTTCACACCTGACACAAGACATTAAGAAGATTTTAGTCTTCCTATAAAATTAACTACTTATAGAATAAACCCAGAAACTAATATTATATACCTCCATGTCTAGCCGAGGGTAGGTATAAGAGAAAATTCTTTCTTCAATGCAATGCCAAAAAATATCAATGTGAGTGTAGGTTTGTATTACTCAAAATATCATTTCACTACCTAAGGAAAAATACCAAAGTGATGTTTTAAATTTCAATCTTCACATAGGCTCCCTTATTGCTACACATGCATATACAAGCATTATTTGAGCTCTAAACTATTCAAATATTAAGGATTTAATTAGCTATAAGATGGAAAGTTGTTGTTTAGACATAATCCATCATCTTTTACATATCTTTATTATTTACTCCTAGCGCTTTAGATAAATTTGTGTAAATGAGACATAAATGTGAATCTTTTATGACAAAAAAATTCTTAAAAGGAGGGGGGGAGAGCAAAGGGTAGGGGGAAAGAGAATGCTTGAATATAGAAAAGTATAACATTTTGATCATTATAACAATGAAACGAATCTTAAGTTTGAAGCATTAATATCATTTACAACATTTATGATCAAGAATGAATGTAAGTAGAGAAAATTTTGCATACCGGATGATACAAAATTTCATGGTTAAGTCAAAGCCTCCATCAACAACAAGATCCAATATCTAATTGTATCTATCTCAATCGAGGCCTCCTAAACCCTTTAGAGCTGTCAATTTTCCACTAACACTATGCACAAAGTCAAATTTTAGAGTTATGTCACCACTAAAAAGAGAAGAAACTGAGCTTTGAAACCAAATCCACACAACACAATGTGGTATTCATACAAAGCGATACAAACAAACAAACTCAAAACATTGGAATGGAAACAACTTCAAATTATGATGCAAAGCATGGATTGAGGGTATAAAGAATCATTTTTACATACCATAGTGAAAATTTAGCACTTTCTTTCATCTTTGCATATTGGTTTGATGCTTCAAATGATGCATTTCTTATATTGAGAAGTGCATTACCTTATTGAGCTTCTCTTTTTTGAGAATAGTTTAATATTCTCTACTTAACAGGGCCAACCACGTGATGGTGGAAGCTCATTTGGCCCCTCCCCCCCCCCTCACATCACTCTCAATTCCCCATACCCAATCATATAACATTATTCATTCATTCATCCATTAATAACATATAACATTCATTAGTTAACATATTCACATTCATTCATTAACATATAATATTCATTCTTTCAGTTTTTACATATTATCAAAAATATGGTTGTCATGATATGATTACAATCACTTTTTTTTGTTTCTTTTTTAAAGCTACATAAAGCTGAAGTGGAGTATCATTTTCTAAATCAATATATGTCCCCCCTTTAGTTGTTCTTCCCTCTGCTCATGATCTTAATGTACGCCTAGTCGTTTGCTCATGACGTGGACGTCGCTGCAAGGGGGGTCTACTGCAATAAGAAAGAAATGTTAAACTGATATGTTTTATTATTATTGTTACAAGTATTTCATTAATTAAAAGAAAATTAGAGTGGTTCTCTTTACCTGATGGGTCCACATCATGTTCCTGAACTTTTGTTATAGACTCATGTTCAACATGTTGAACACCCTCTAAATCCTGATCTGCAGTTGAAACACGAAAGGTTACATTAATTAATACACTAGTTGAAATTAAATATGTTTAAGAGAACATGAGGGTGGTCCTCTTTACCTGATGGGGCCACATCATGTTCCTAATCTTTTGTAGCCTGATCATGCTCAACATGTTGATCACAATCTACATGCTCTAAAGTTGAAACATGAAAGGTTACATTAATTAATAATACACCAATTGCAATTAAATATGTTTAAAAGAACTTTAGAGTGGTCCTCTTTACCTGATGGGGCTACATAATCTTCCTGATCTTCTCTAGCCTGATCATGCTCAACATGTTGATCACACTCTACATGCTCTAAAGTACCGGGATGCACACCATGACCTTCATCTGCACGTTGTACTCCACCCTCACTAGGCTACATTCCAATGTCATGTGCAGTATTATCATTGCTTGAATGTTTAAAACAAATAGGCATGTAATTACTTGATGGTGGAAATTAATATTGAATAGATTGCACAAGTATTCAATTTTAAATAAAATTTATTGAGTTTATTTACCTGCGTGTCGGATGCAGTGGAAGATTGTGTTTTCCTAGTCAGGACTCTTAGGTGTTCAGCCATGACTCAATAGCCTTGTTGGAAGGAAATATTCAGGTCCTCTTCTATGGGAACTCTATTGAATTCAGAGCCCTAAATTTTTGCATAAGATCATGAATTTTTCTTCTATGGTGTGATAAAACCAAAATTGTTTTCAATTTATTATAATTTGGATGCAATATTTCATTTATTTATACTTACAATTCATGCGGCTAATTTCATATAACCACCATAGCCAAGTTTGTGCTGCCCATGCTTTTCTAGTCTTGTGTTTGTTGCCTTCGATGTGTCGGGAAGCCTATAAAAAGTTTGAAATACGTTAGATTATGTAAAAAGAAAGAGTAATCAGTATATAATTACATAGTTGATAGTATCACATACCTTCCTTGGCCCGGTGGTGTCTTTCCTTTTTTCTTTTCAGCCTCCTCCTTTCCATCTGACACTAGGTCCTTCCACTCCCTCTTCAAAATCATGGGGGGTCACTCGTACTTTTTGTTCTTCTCTAAATGTGACCTATATTGGTCCCTCACATACTTTAGATAGGTACAACTTTCTTAAGGACCTTGGTTCGGTTGAATGTTTTATCACCGAACAACACAACTAAACGATTAATGAGCTCATCTTTTAAATCTTGATTTTGGGCATTCCACCGTGTACGTATGGTGGGCCTAAAGAGCTCCAATGTAATATCACTTAGATGTTTATAAAAAACATCATTTCCTAAAAAATGATCATGGGATCAATAGTCTAAAAAGAGTGATCAATAAATAAATTTCAATTGGATTATATATAATAATAATTAAAACATTTTAAAGTACTTGGGACCTTCTCTATCTTTATGGGAATGAAATCCTTGGTCACCACAAGTGTGACAGACAATGTTCCCGTACTAGTAATATGGGAAGATCTAGGAAATGCTGCTAAAACATCACTAGTACTAGTGGCCTCTACATCCCCCGGTACATGTCCTGACGCATGTTTTGGCATGTGTTTGTTGCCAGAGGGTGCATTAATGGATTCCTGCATGGTATGTGTTGCCGACATTTCAGACGAAAATATAGGCACGAATGATGGGGTCAGATGATGTGATGTATGCGTAGGAAGATCAAGATGGACACTTGTACCAACCCCTACTCCTTGGGTAGCATTTGTAGTACCCTGATCATGGCCAGGAGCATCATGAGGAGGCAAATAACCCTGTAAAACAACAAATATTTTAGTTCATGACATAAAAGAGTACAAAATATAAAACCATGAATGAACTTATGTTATAATTAAAGACCTCATGACAACTTACTTGCAAGTTATGTAATCTCTCAAACAATATTTTAAACCGCTTTCTTATCTCATCTGTTTGAGGCACTATGAATATCAAATTAACCATTTCTTTGTTTCATTTTTTTGGATCTTCTTTATCGTATCGAGAGGGTTTGTTGAATAAGCGATGTCATCATCACAAAATATTGATTGCACCTCACTATGGATGCTCTCCTCTACTGCTGGTGCCTTTCCCCGATCAGTCGACTGCAACAAGAATATTAAAAACATTATTGAAATTAACCTAATAAACTTATGAAAAAAACATAATAATAAAACATTTTGCTTTTATCTAATTTGTACAATTACAATGAGGTAAACTTGTCGAGTAGAAGCTCCTGAAGATACATCGCGATCTGTGCTCTGGGCTAGAGCCTTCTTCATATGATCAATGTCCCGCTGTGACAAAAATTAAATATAAAAAAACATTACCGAAATGAAACCAATAGACTTATGAAAAAAAACATAAGAATAAAATGGTATATTGGAGTCATTAATTGGAGGTTGGGTAAAATGGTACATAGTATGTACCACCCCCATAGTAACTATTTTTGTAACTAAGCGATTCAAATTGTAATCGATTAGCAACTCTTCCCCTGTAGTTATTGATTTTATCATACATACAAATACACAATTTCCCTCACACGCCTCGAATATGCAATTGGGTTGCTTATTTGTTGACCTAGGTCGTGTACTATTTATAAACCCTGCAATATTCCCTAATGCTTTTGGCCTTCCGTCAATGTACATAGCCACTCCTCTATTTTGATCCTTATCTTTTAGTTGTATATAATTTGTTGACAATGCATACCTACACATACTTTGTGTATATCGAACCAGTTGCATCCAATCTTTGTAACTGTAACATGGTCTAACATACTCCATCAATTCAGTAACTTTGTCATAACATACCTTTATGCCGTCCATATAAAATAGGCCCAAACCATGTAATGACGATGGTGCTATGCGATATATCCTCTTGTTGACACAAAAATCAGTGTTAAATGGAGGAAGTTCCTTGGGTACCCATTGTTTCCGTAGATGTTTGTACCTGAAGGGCACCTCAACTTTGCCTATGCTCTCATCATCATAAGAGCATGACCCCCTTCAGCGAAAAAATTCCATCGCGTTCTGAAATTTTCTTCTAATCTCTTTTGACCTCTAGTTGATCTCCCTCTTTTTAGACATACCGATCTCACTTTCCTCTTCTCTTCCTGAATTTCCCTCATTTCGAGGAAGGCCAGTTGACAAATACCTATTTGGTGGTACTTGCACTCATAAGGATGTTGGATGAAGTTCTTTCATGGTGATGTGATCCCAAGGTGACATTATGATTAATCTATCATTTCGCCATTAGAATTTCCACGGTGTAAGATTAATCAAGTCTTGATAGATTGCAAGCTATTGTTACTACCGTCCAAATGTGTCCATCACAAAATCAAAATCTACTTAACATTTTAACTCCCAAACTTTGTAACAAGTGTTAAATGTGACTATAGTCCACCAATTACACAACCAAGGCCTCAAATGTATTCTCTAATTGTAATCAAAGGACTTTTTCTCTTCATTCAATTAAATAAACTTGAAGGGAAACACCACCAAGTGGTTTATTGGACACCTACATGACTAAAAATAGCAACAAATTTACATTTAATTTCCATATGTCTAAGTGGTTAACGGGGAGGGAGTGTGTACTAGGCCTGGTTAAGTCATCATAAGTTTACGCTTTGGAAATAATTTTTTTTAAGTCATTAAATATTCCTATGTCTAATTGCTAGGAGATTTTTGGTATGTTTTAAGGTAGGATGATTGATGAAAAAGCCCAAAGAGCCTTTCTCCATGGTATCCGGGTACACATAGTAGTGGTCTTCTCTTATACAGTTGGACATGATTTAAAGAACTTAGCTAGGAATTATTCATTTAACCTAAGGTTTTCTCATAATGCCATCATTGAAAAAGTATGATCAAATTCTTCTATTATGAAGAATTGGTATATGTGCCTCTAGTAATCACTATAAATGTTTGTAAGGATAAAATATACAGTGTCTCATCTGGTGAAGCTGAAGGAATGATAAATACTTTGATGAATCTTTAATACATTATGTCACATGTTATATTTATTAATGTCTTAATATTAGTTTATAAATTGAACATTAATTATAAATATTTTTAAAATAAATTAAAGTATTTCAATCTAAAATTTTAATATTTGACGTTAAAATAAAATTAAACTAAATTTTAATAATTTTTTAAAATCCATAAAATATTTATTATGTATTTAGTTGTACTAATTATCTAATACAATACAATTAAATTAAATTAAATATTCATTTTATATTAATTAAACAATTATTAATTAGAATTTTAGAATAAATTAAGAAATAAGATCTATATAAAATTAACTTTTCTATTTTTTTTCTTTGTGTCCAAATCATTTCATTTTCTAAAATTATACTAAATTCTAGATATCATAATTAAACAAAAAACTTTATTCTATTCTAATCCTAACCCTAGTTAAACCCTTACCCCTGTTGGACTCACAACCCTTGCACCCTGGTGGACACTAAATCTAATTGTAATTGACCACTAAGCATGGTGAGATTCTGCCCTAGCCCTAACCCTAAACCTAACTCCAAGCAACCCTAACCCAAACCTACTTGATTCATAATCCCAACCCTAACCCAAACCCTAATTGAACTTTAAAACTAGCCTTAATTAAGTATTAACCCTAATTGAACATTTATTGAACACTAGTCCTAATTGTACCATAACCCTAACTTTGAACTACTGTTGAACTCTAATCCTAACCCTAACACTAATTCTTATCCTAATTGACCCTTAACCCCAACCCCAACCTTAACCTTGACCCTATTTGAACTCTTATTGAATTCATAGCCTTAATTAAACCCCAACCTCATCCTCAATCCTAACCCAAATTGAACATTAATTGAACCCTAAACCTAACCCTAAGTGAACACTAATCCTAATTGAACTCTAACTTTTTAGTTGAAAATATTAAAGTGCCTTATATTTTCCCATTCATCATCATTTATCATTCAATTCCTAATAGAACTCAAAAAATGTATACTTTTATAATGTTTTAATACACACCCCTAATATTAAGGGTTTTAGAGTTTAAGGGGTTAAAGGGTTTAGGATTTAAGGGTTAAGGGTTTTAGGATTTAAGGAGTTAAGGAGTTTTAAGGTTTAGGGTTAAGGGGTAGGGGAGAGAGAGATAGAGAGAGTGAGTTGAGGTGGATGGTGTTGGGGTAGGGTTTTACTAGGGTTTGGGGTTTAAGGGTTAGGGTTTAGGGTTATGGGTAGAGGGGAGAGAGATAGAGGTTGGTGAGGAGAGAGAGGGAGGTGGGAGAGAGCTAGAGAGTAGAGGGTTAAGAGGGTAGAGGGGTAGAGGGTGTTAGAAGGTGGGGTTAAGGGTGGTGGGGGAGAGGGATAAGGTGAGTGGAGAGAGGCCAGAGAAGGGTGGGAGGGTGAGGACTTGAGGAGGGAGCGAGGGAAAGGGGAGGTGGGAGAGATATGGGGTAGAGGGTTAAATGTGGGGGTAGAGGGTTTAAGGGTTTAGAGAGTTTAAGGGTTAAGGGTTTAGGTTTTAGGGTTTAAAGGGTAAGAGAGGGGGAGTGAGTGAGAGATAGATAAGAACCTAAGGAGGGAGAGGGGTAGGAGGGGAGAGACTTGAGATTAAGAGGGGTTTAAGGGTTAAGGGTTTAGGGTTTAGGGTTATGGGTAGAGGGGAGAGAGATAGAGGGATTCAATCAAAGACAAAACCCAAACCTTAGGATTTTCCCAATACCATAAAAGACTAGTAACATAAGACATGATAGTAAAGGAGCATAAGACAGGACAAAAAAGGACATTCAAACGATGCAACATATTGTGTTGATATATCCTTAGATCTTATTAAGAAGATCCATGATCTATTTATAAAGAAAGTGACTTCATAGATGCATCAAGTTCAATTATGCACCTTTTAAACAATGAGGAATCATTTCAAGTTGTTGTCAAGCCCCTCTCACCATAACCTTATTGGATAGTTACACATCACATAGGAATGTGAGTTGTTAGGTCATTTGGGTTTAGGGTTAGGTTTAGAGGTACAATTATGATTGAGATTAGAGTTGGGTTGGGTTACAGTTTAGGGTTATGATTGGGTATTTAATTAGGGTTAGGGTTAGGAAAAATAGTGTTAAGATTATGGGTAGATTAGGGTTTATGGTTTATAGTTAGGCTTATATTTAGAGTTCTAGTTATGGTTGGGATTAGATATGCAATTAAGGTTAGGGTTTAGTGTTACAATTAGGGATTTGGTTAGAGTTAGGGTTAGGATTATGGTTTATGGTTAGGGTTAGGGTTATGGTTAGCACCGGGATTACAATTGTGATTATAGTTAGCACTAGGATTACAATTGTGATTATAGTTATGGATTTTGTTAGGGTTAGTGTTAGGGTTTTGAACCCTAATTTTCTAACCATAACCCTAACATAATGCTAATCCTACTCATTAATATAATTTTAACTCTAATTTTTATCCTATAACCAGGCTATCCCTAACCCTTACCCTTATTCTAACCCAATGATTTATCATAGAACCTTAACCTTAATTGGATAGTAACCTTAGGGTTATTGTTACGGTTAATGGTTGTTT
Source organism: Sequoia sempervirens (assembly GCA_007258455.2). Lineage (NCBI taxonomy): Eukaryota > Viridiplantae > Streptophyta > Pinopsida > Cupressales > Cupressaceae > Sequoia > Sequoia sempervirens. The sequence goes on from VDFB02000003.1 coordinate 610,273,940, forward strand.
TTATATTTGGCTTAGAGTTGGGGTTAGGATTAGGGTTAGGGATAAGGCTAGGGTTAGGTTTAGGTTTGGGTTAGGTTTATTAGAGTGAATGCAACTAATTAATAAAAAAATATTTAGGGTTGAGGTTGGGGTTAGTGTTCTGGTCATGGTTAGGGTTATAAGGATAGGATAAAGGTGAGGGTTAGGGATAGGGTTACAATTTTGAGAAAAAAAGGTTATTTATCTTTCATTAATCACCTACATTAAAACCTAAATCTAAAAACAACCCCTAATCGTATCACCCAAATCTAAAAACAACCCCTAATTGTATCCCCAATTCAAATATTTTTCTTTCATTAATCAGTTACATTAACCTTACTCATAACCCTAAATATAATCCTATGCCTACCCCTAACCTTACCACCATCACTAACCTTAAACCTAATAATAAAATAATTAGAAAAGAATATAATACTTACTTTATAATAATTATAAGATAATTTTAATAATAATATAATAGTAATATTATATTAATATTCAAACAATTTAACTTGTTTTAACCTATATATTTATTTACTTGTGTGTAATCTAATTTATAGGTTAAAATAAGTTAAATTTAATTTGAAAGTTTTAACTTTATTGAATAATAAATATATAGATAAAAATTAAATTGCACATAGAAATATGCCATACACATCATATTTTACATAAATAATTTCTTAAAAATTTATTTAATGAAACATATGTCTAATGTAAATAAAATTAACATAATGAAAATTTCTAAATTAAATTAAACATCTATAAAGTTATACATCTAAAAATCTATATATGATAATTATTAATTTATTTGTATTTAAATTTTAGTCGTCGATCCTTCAGTTAGATCAAATCATCGAACGACTGTATTCAAAACAAGCTGACAAGTTGCCAACATGGCAATAAGGGGCCCACCATACCATACGTTGCCAAGGAAGTCCACATGGCTATCTCTCGCGATATCGCAATCAGTAAAGATCCTGCAACTTTGGATCACGCGATGGCGGGAAACCATAGATTTTGAACATTCATGATCTTGTTCCTTCAACATAGTCACCAACCTTATTATTAACCGTCGAGCAACTTTTTCATCAAGATTATAACATATCCGTTGATTTAAAACATGTGCACCTCAAGAACACTTTAGTAACCTGCCTTTTAATGTATTAAGGCTAGATTAATTTAGCATAGTATTTCCTTCATTCCTTCGGCCCTCTCCCCTAATAAATGTTTTTATTTTGCAGAGGGACAAGTTCGCATGGTCGTAGATCAATCGTCGTGTGATCTTAGCCGTTCCCCGCCATCCCGCGATGACCCCACCAGTTGATCGCGATATCATGGGCGAGCGCCAATTGTACTGGGCCCTCTCCCCTAATAATTTTTTTTTATTTTGCAGAGGGACAAGTTCGCATGGCCGTAGATCAATTGTTGTGTGATCTCAACCGTTCCCCGCCATCCTCCGATGACCCCACTAGTTGATTGCGATATCACGGGCGAGCACCACGTGTACTGGGTCCTCTCCCCTAATAAATGTTTTTATTTTGTAGAGGGAAAAGTTCACATGGCCGTAGATCAATCGTCATATGATTTGAGTTGTTCCCTGCCATCCTACAATGACCCCACTAGTTGATTGCGATATCACGGGCGAGCGCCACGTGTCTCATCCAGTGAAGCCAAAGGAATGATAAATAATTTGATGCGTCTTTAATACATTATAATGCAGGTTACTAAAGCAGTTATAAGATGCACATGTTTTAAATCAACAAGGATTTTATAATCTCGGTAGAAAGGTGCTCGATGGTTAATAACAAGGCTAGTGACTGTGTTGAATGAACAAGATTGCCGATGGTTGAGATCCACGGTTGTCGGCCATCGCATGATCAAAAGTTGCGAGGTCTTTATTGATTGCGATAACATGGGCGAGCACCACATGTCTCATCCGGTGAAGCTGAAGGAATGATAAATACTTTGATGCATCTTTAATACATTATGTTGCGGGTTATATTTAATAATGTCTTAATATTAGTTTATAAATTGAACATTAATTATAAATATTTTAAAATAAATTAAGTATTTCAATCTAAATTTTTTATATTTGACATTACAAATAAAATTAAAATAAATTCTAATTTTTAAAATCCATAAAATATTTATTATTTATTTAGTTTTACTAATTATCTAATATTACCAAATTAAATTAAATTAAATATTCATTTTATTCTAATAGACAATTATTAATTAGAAATCTTTAGAATAAAATTAAGAAATAAGACTCATAAAATCAACTTTTCATTTCTTTGCAACCAAACTACTCATTCTTCTAAAACAAACCAAATTCTAGATATCATAATTAAACACAAAACTTCATTCTATTCTAATCCTAACCCTAGTTAAACCCTAACCCTATTTGGACTCTAACCCTTACCCTAATTGAACACTAAATCTAATTGTAATTGACCACTAAGCATAATTGAATTCTACCCCTAACCCTAACCCTAACTCTAACTAAAATAATTCATGTGCTTATGGTATGTGCATTTTTTGGGAACTAACGGGTATGTGCAGCCATGAAATTTTCAAAATTTTACAGTTCTAAGACAACCCAAGGAAAATTATGACACCATGAAATACCAGTAACACCAGGCAGGGTAGGAATGGAACATAAGGAGCAAAAATATAAAGTTCCATCAGAGGGGAGAGAGATAGAGGGAGTGAGTGAGAGAGAGAGACCTGAGAGAGGGAGATGGGGTAGGAGGGAGAGTCTTGAGAGAGAGAGAGAGGG
>VDFB02000003.1:610276836-610293820 GCA_007258455.2 Sequoia sempervirens
TCTCCAACTCCCTCCCTCTCTCTCTCTCAAGACTCTCCCTCCTACCCCCTCTCCCTCTCTCAGGTCTCTCTCTCTCACTCACTCCCTCTATCTCTCTCCCCTCTAATGGAATTTTATATTTTTGCTCCTTATGTTCCATTCCTACCCTACCTGGTGTTTCTGGTATTTCATGGTGTCAGAATTTTCCTTGGGTTGTCTTAGAACGGTAAAATTTTGAAAATTTCATGGCTGCACATACCCATTAGTTCCCAAAAAATTCCCATACCATAAGCACATGAATTTGTTTAGTTAGAGTTAGGGTTAGGGTTAGGGTTAGGGTTAGGGTTAGGGGTAGAATTCAATTATGCTTAGTGGTCAATTACAATTAGATTTAGTGTTCAATTAGGGTAAGGGTTAGAGTCCAAATAGGGTTAGGGTTTAACTAGGGCAGATTAGAATAGAAGTTCTTGTGTTTAATTATGATATCTAGAATTTAGTTTAATTTTAGAAAATGAAATGATTTGGACAATAAAGAAAAAAAAAAAATAGAAAAGTTGGATTTTATATAGATCTTATTTCTAATTTATTCTAAAATTTACCACAATTGTTCAATTAAAATAAAAATGAATATTTAATTTAATTCTAATTAATTGTATTAGATAATTAGTAAAACTAAATAAATAATAAATATTTTATGGATTTTAAAAATTAGAATTTAGTTTAATCTTATTTGTAATGTCAAATATTAAAATTTTAGATTGAAATACTTAATTGATTTTAAAATATTTATAATTAATGTTTAATTTATAAACTAATATTAAGACATTAATAAATATAACCCACATAATGTATTAAAGATGCATCAAAGTATTTATCATTCCTTCGGCTTCACCGGATGAGACATGTGGTGCTCGCCCGTGTTATCGCAATCAATAAAGACCTCGCAACTTTTGATCATGCGATGGCCGGCAACCATGGATCTTAACCATCGGCAATCTTGTTCGTTCAACACAGTCGCTAGCCTTGTTATTAACCATCAAGCACCTTTCTACCGAGATTATAAAATCCTTGTTGATTTAAAACATGTGCATCTTATAACTGCTTTAGTAACTTGCATTATAATGTATTAAAGATGCATCAAATTATTTATCATTCCTTTGGCTTCACTGGATGAGACACGTGGCGCTCACCTGTGATATCGCGATCAACTGGTGGGGTCGTCGTAGGATGGCAGGGAACAACTCAAATCATATGATGATTGATCTACGGCCATGTGAACTTTTCCCTCTACAAAATAAAAACATTTATTAGGGGAGAGGACCCAATACGCGTGGTGCTCGCCCGTGATATCGCGATCAACTAGTGGGGTCATCGGAGGATGGCGGGGAATGGTTGAGATCACACGACAATTGATCTACGGCCATGCGAACTTGTCCCTCTGCAAAATAAAAAAAATTATTAGGGGAGAGGGCCCAGTACAAGTGGCACTCGCCTGTGATATCACGATCAACTGGTGGGGTCATCGCAGGATGGCAGGGAATGGCTAAGATCACGCAACGATTGATCTACGACCATGCGAACTTGTCCCTCTGCAAAATAAAAACATTTATTAGGGGAGAGGGCCGAAGGAATGAAGGAAATACTATACTAAATTAATCTAGCCTTAATACATTAAAAGGTAGGTTACTAAAGTGTTCTTGAGGTGCACATGTTTTAAATCAACGGATATGTTATAATCTTCATGAAAAAGTTGCTCGATGGTTAATAATAAGGTTGGCGACTGTGTTGAAGGAACAAGATCATGAATGCTCAAGATCTATGGTTTCCCGCCATCGTATGATCCAAAGTTGCAGGATCTTTACTGATTGCGATATCGCGAGCGATAGCCATGTGGACTTCCTTGGCAACGTATGGTATGGTGGGCCCCTTATTGCCATGTTGGCAACTTGTCAGCGTGTTTTGAATACAGTCGTTTGATGATTTGATCTAACTGAAGGATCGACGACTAAAATTTAAATACAAATAAATTAATAATTATCATATATAGATTTTTAGATGTATAACTTTATAGATGTTTAATTTAATTTAGAAAATTTCATTATGTTAATTTTATTTACATTAGACATATGTTTCATTAAATAATTTTTTAAGAAATTATTTATGTAAAATATGATGTGTATGGCATATTTCTATGTGTAATTTAATTTTTATCTATATATTTATTATTCAATAAAGTTAAAACTTTCAAATTAAATTTAACTTATTTTAACCTATAAATTAGATTACACACAAGTAAATAAATATATAGGTTAAAACAAGTTAAATTGTTTGAACATTAATATAATATTACTATTATATTATTATTAAAATTATCTTATAATTATTATAAAGTAAGTATTATATTCTTTTCTAATTATTTTATTATTAGGTTTAAGGTTAGTGATGGTGGTAAGGTTAGGGGTAGGCATAGGATTATATTTAGGGTTATGAGTAAGGTTAATGTAACTAATTAATGAAAGAAAAATATTTGAATTGGGGATACAATTAGGGGTTGTTTTTAGATTTGGGTGATATGATTAGGGATTGTTTTTAGATTTAGGTTTTAATGTAGGTGATTAATGAAAGATAAATAACCTTTTTTTTCTCAAAATTGTAACCCTGGCCCTAACCCTCACCTTTATCCTATCCTTATAACCCTAACCATGACCAGAACACTAACCCCAACCTCAACCCTAATTACCTAACCCTAAATATTTTTTTATTAATTAGTTTCATTCACTCTAATAAACCTAACCCAAACTTAAACCTAACCCTAGCCTTATCCCTAACCCTAATCCTAACCCCAACTCTAAGCCAAATATAAAAACAACCGTTAACCGTAACAATAACCCTAAGGTTACTATCCAATTAAGGTTAAGGTTCTATGATAAATCATTGGGTTAGAATAAGGGTAAGGGTTAGGGATAGCCTAGTTATAGGATAAAAATTAGAGTTAAAATTATATTAATGAGTAGGATTAGCATTATGTTAGGGTTATGGTTAGAAAATTAGGGTTCAAAACCCTAACACTAACCCTAATGAAATCCATAACTATAATCACAATTGTAATCCTAGTGCTAACCATAACCCTAACCCTAACCATAAACCATAATCCTAACCCTAACTCTAACCAAATCCCTAATTGTAACACTAAACCCTAACCTTAATTGCATATCTAATCCCAACCATAACTAGAACTCTAAATATAAAACTAACTATAAACCATAAACCCTAATCTAACCATAATCTTAACACTATTTTTCCTAACCCTAACCCTAATTAAATACCCAATCATAACCCTAAATTGTAACCCAACCCAACTCTAATCTCAATCATAATTGTACCTCTAAACCTAACCCTAAACCCAAATGACCTAACAACTCACGTTCCTATGTGATGTGTAACTGTCCAATAAGGTTATGGTGAGAGGGGCTTGACAACAACTTGAAATGATTCCTCATTGTTTAAAAGGTGCATAATTGAACTTGATGCATCTATGAAGTCACTTTCTTTATAAATAGATCACGGATCTTCTTAATAAGATCGAAGGACATATCAACACAGTATGTTGCATCTTTTGAATATGTCCTTTTTTGTCCTGTCTTATGCTCCTTTACTGTCATGTCTTATGTTACTAGTCTTTTATGGTATTGGGAAAATCCTAAGGTTTGGTTTTTGTCTTTGATTGAATCCCTCTATCTCTCTCCCCTCTACCCATAACCCTAAACCCTTAACCCTTAATCCTTAAACCCTCTACCCTCTCTCTCTCTCTCTCTCTCTCTCTCTCTCTCAAGTCTCTCCCTCCTACCCCCTCTCCCTCTCTTAGGTTGATCTAATTAGGATCTAGACTAAATTGCATTTTGAATGCTTAATTAAAACAATTTTGCGAAATTTTAATTCATACATACATTAGCAAAATTATGCATCAAAACTTAAGATGAGAAACAAAATTTAGAGAGAAGAAGATAGAAGGTGCAAATAGAGTTTGATTACAGAGTTCACCACAAACGTGACTACGTCTCCGGGTCAGTTCCAATAGAGTACGACCGATCCGATTAATCTCCAAAATCAAGTACAATGCACCAAGACCATTCCTTCGAGCACTTCAGCAGCATAACAAAACTCTGACGTACAAGAATGGCTCAAAGATCTCCTTTCTTCGTATCACCTAACACCTGTTTCTCTCACCACTTAACTTCAAAAAAAATCTCTTAATCCAACTCTCTCCCTTTCACCCCTTTTTATACAAAAGTTTCACCCAATTTGGTGAAAACCATAAGATTTACTAAATTTCCCCCAAATCTCCTAATAACCATTTAATATCCCAATTTTACAAAGGAATATTCAAAATATCCTTAATAATATTTTTAAAAATTATTTAAGCCCTTCCTCGGAATATTATTGTTTAGGGGTTTGTTTTTTAATCCTTAAAAGGATTATTTGTTTGTTTTGTTTTTAAATTATAGGAGTTTGTTTTTAAAATTATGGTAATCGGTTTGAAATAGTCAACAAAACCAACCGATGCCATATGTTTATCAGATAATGTCGATGGCATATCAGTGGGCTATACTTTTTGTAACCCGGCCGGTGCAGGTTCAACTCCCGCCGGCCACAAATCTAGCAATAAAATCCATCCAAATTTTTATCAAAACAAACCGACCACCGTTGATTGTTAGACCCGCGGATATAGTGCAACGGTCATGTGCTAAGTTTGGCGGAGGTTGGTTGGGGGTTCAAATCCTCCAACAAACTTTTTAACAAACAAACAAACTCATCCCATCCGCCGGCCGAAGGAGAGAAGAAAGGGCCACGTGTCGCACCAGGTGGGTGCCATGTGGCGGGCTCTAATTGGCTGATCATGCTGACTGTACCGATGACGCACATGCTGACTGTGCCGCTGACTCATATGCTGACTGTTGTACGGAACGTACGGATGGACACTTGTCGCAATCTGATTGGCTCCATACAGATGACTCAACTGCCACATGTCTCGCCCGAATTTGTCCATGTGGATTTCGTACGATACGGACGATCTGCTGAAGTCATCATATGTACAGTCACCTCAAAAGTCAACTTGAAACTTTGACCAGCTGTATCTTGAGCATATGACGTCGGATTTCAATGAAACGAACGTCATCAGAATCATCTCGACGAGCTACTCGCGATGACACCAGTTTCGTTGATTTCTGAGATGATCATTTTTTTCGCCTTCTGGACACCCTCTGATCCCAGTTTGACCCTGCCTTTGACTGGCCATAACTTGTGCAAACGGACTCCTTTTTGCTCCGTTTCAGCAATTTTCGAAATATGGATGACACTTAATTTCTACCTGTGGCCATCCACCGACTTGTCTTATCTTCACTTCACTCCCTTCACGAACCTCCTTTAAACCGAACCTTTAACCCGAATCCTCGAACTCGAACTCGACTATTTAACCTCGCACTTTATATCTCGACTTCCCTCCCTTTTCCCCGTTTCTGTCTCTAATTCTCCCACTTCGCTTTCCACTTCCACTTTATCCCTTCCCCTTCACTTTAACCTTTACCTTTCGCATCCCCCACCCCCACCCTTAACCCCTCTACTCTCTATCTCTCCCACTCCCCTCCCTCTCTCACTCAAATCCCCCATCTCTCTCCCTCTACCTATAACCCCAAACCCCAACCCTAAAACCCCAAACCCTAAACCCTCTACCCTCAATTCTCCCACACTCTCAACTCACCTCCTCTCTATCTCTCTCCTCTTCTCAATTTTAACCCTAAACTCCTAAACCCTTAACTCCTTGTAAACCTAAACCCTTAACCCTAAACCTAAACCCTTAATATTAGGTGTGTATTAAAACATTATAAAAGTATAAATTTTTGGAGTTCTATTAGGAATTGAATGATAAATGACGATGAATGGGAAAATCTAAGGCACTTTAATATTTTCAACTAAAAGGTTAGAGTTCAATTAGGATTAGTGTTCACTTAGGGTTAGGTTTAGGGGTCAATTAATGTTCAATTTGGGTTAGGATTGAGGATGAGGTTGGGGTTTAATTAAGGTTATGAATTCAATAAGAGTTAAAATAGGGTCAAGGTTAAGGTTGGGGTTGGGGTTAAGGTTTAATTAGGATAAGAATTAGTGTTAGGGTTAGGATTAGAGTTTAACTGTAGTTCAAAGTTAGGGTTATGGTACAATTAGGACTAGTGTTCAATAAATGTTTAATTAGAGTTAATACTTAATTAAGGTTAGTTTTAAAGTTCAATTTGGGTTTGGGTTAGGGTTGGGATTATGAATCAAGTAGGTTTGGGTTAGGGTTTGATTAGAGTTAGGTTTAGGGTTAGGGTTAGGGGTAGAATTCAATTATTCTTAGTGGTCAATTACAATTAGATTTAGTGTTCAATTAGGGTAAGGGTTTAAATAGGGTTAGGATTAGAATAGAATAAAGTTATGTGTTTATTTATGATATCTAGAATTTAGTATAATTTTAGAAAATGAAATGATTTGGACACAAAGAAAAAAATTAGAAAAGTTGATTTTATATAGATCTTATTTCTTAATTTATTCTAAAATTCTAATTAATAATTGTTTAATTAATATAAAATGAATATTTAATTTAATTTAATTTAATTGTATTAGATAATTAGTACAACTAAATACATAGTAAATATTTTATGGATTTTAAAAATTAAAATTTAGTTTAATTTTATTTGTAATGTCAAATATTAAAATTTTAGATTGAAATACTTAATTTATTTTAAAATATTTATAATTAATGTTCAATTTATAAACTAATATTAAGACATTAATAAATATAACATGCGACATAATGTATTAAAGATGCATCAAAGTATTTATCATTCCTTCAGCTTCACCAGATGAGACACCTAGCATTCATTTTATCCTTACAAACATTTATAGTGACTACTAGAGGCACATATACCAATTCTTCATAATAGAAGAATTTGATCATACTTTTCCAATGATGGAATTATGAGAAAACCTTAGGTTAAATGAATAATTCCTAGCTAAGTTCTTTAAATCATGTCCAACCGTATAAGAGAAGACCGTTCCTATGTGTACCTGGATACCATGGAGAAAGGCTAGTCTTTGGGCTCTTTCATCAATCATCCTACCTTAAAACATACCAAAAATCTCCTAGCAATTAGACATAGGAATATTTAATGACTTAAAAAAAATTATTTCCAAAGCGTAAACTTATGATGACTTAACCAGGCCTAGTACACACTCCCTCCCCGTTAACCACTTAGACATATGGAAATTAAATGTAAATTTGTTGCTATTTTTAGTCATGTAGGTGTCCAATAAACCACTTGGTGGTGTTTCCCTTCAAGTTTATTTACTTGAATGAAGAGAAAAAGTCCTTTGATTACAATTAGAGAACACATTTGAGGCCTTGGTTGTGTAACTGGTGGACCATAGTCACATTTAACATTTGTTACAAAGTTTGGGAGTTAAAACGTTAAGTAGATTTGATTTGTGATGGACACATTTGGACGGTAGTAACAATAACTTGCAATCTATCAAGACTTGATTACCTTATAACCTATGAAATTCTAGCAATGAAATGATAGATTAATCATAATGTCACCTTGGGATCACACATCACCATGAAAGAACTTCATCCAACATCCTTATGAGTGCAAGTACCACCAAATAGGTATTTGTCAAATCTGTCTTCCTCGAGCGAGGGAAATTCAGGAAGAGAAGAGGAAAGTGAGACATGTATGTCTAAAAGAGGGAGATCAACTAGAGGTCAAAAGATTAGAAGAAAAATCCGTAAACGCATGGATTTTTTTCTTGCTGAAGGGGGTTCATGCTCTTATGATGATGAGAGGGCGACGTTGAGGTGCCCTTCAAGTACAAACATCTATGGAAACAATGGGTACCCAAGGAACTTCCTCCATTTAACACTGATTTTTGTGTCAACAAGAGGATATATCGCATAGCACCATCGTCATTACATGGTTTGGGCCTATTTTATATGGACGACATAAAGGTCTATTATGACAAAGTTACTGAATTGATGGAGTATGTCAGACCATGTTACAGTTACAAAGATTGGATGCAACTGGTTCAATATACACAAAGTATGTGTAGGTATGCATTTCTTATATTGAAAAGTGCATTACCTTATTGAGCTTCTCTTTGTTTCGAGAATAGTTTAATATTCTCTACTTAACATGGCCAACCACGTGACAGTGGAAGCTCATTTGGCCCCTCCCCCCCCTCACATCACTCTCAATTCCCCATACCCAATCATATAACATTATTCATTCATTCATCCATTAATAACATATAACATTCATTCATTCATCCATTAGTAATGTATAAAATTCATTCATTCATCCATTAATAACATATAACATTCATTAGTTAACATATTCGCATTCATTCATTAACATATAATATTCATTCTTTCAGTTTTTACATATTATCAAAAATATGGTTGTCATGATATGATTACAATCACTTTTTTTTTGTTTCTTTTTTAAAGCTACATAAAGTTGAAGTGGAGTATCATTTTCTAAATCATATATGTCCCCCTTAGTTGTTCTAGTTCTCTCGCTTCATGATCTTAATGTACTTAGTCAGCTTGTTTGCTGACGTGGACGCCACCGCAGGGGTCTGTCAGAATAAGAAAGAAATGTTAAACTGATATGTTTTATTATTATTGTTACAAGTATTTCATTAATTAAAAGAAAATTAGAGTGGTTCTCTTTACCTGATGGGTCCACATCATGTTCCTGAACTTTTGTTATAGACTCATGTTCAACATGTTGAACACCCTCTAAATCCTGATCTGTAGTTGAAACACGAAAGGTTACATTAATCAATACACCAATTGAAATTAAATATGTTTAAGAGAACATGAGGGTGGTCCTCTTTACCTGATGGGGCCACATCATGTTCCTAATATTTTGTAGCCTGATCATGCTCAACACATTGATCACAATCTACATGCTCTAAAGTTGAAACATGAAAGGTTACATTAATTAATAATACACCAATTGTAATTAAATATGTTTAAAAGAACTTTAGAGTGGTCCTCTTTACCTGATGGGGCCACATAATCTTCCTGATCTTCTCTAGCCTGATCATGCTCAACATGTTGATCACACTCTACATGCTCTAAAGTACCGGGATGCACACCATGACCTTCATCTGCACGTTGTTCTCCACCCTCACTAGGTTGCATTCCAATGTCATGTGCAGTATTATCATTGCTTGAATGTTTAAAACAAATAGACATGTAATTACTTGATGGTGGAAATTAATATTGAATAGATTGCACAAGTATTCAATTTTAAATAAACTTTATTGAGTTTATTTACCTGTGTGTCAGATGCAGTGGAAGATTGTGTTTTCCCAGTCAGGACTCTTAGGTGTTCAGCCATGACTCAATAGCCTTGTTGGAAGAAAATATTCAGGTCCTCTTCTATGGGAACTCTATTGAATTTAGAGCCCTAAATTTTTGCATGAGATCATGAATTTTTCTTATATGGTGTGATAAAACCAAAATTGTTTTCAATTTGTTATAATTTGGATGCAATATTTCATTTATTGATACTTACAATTCGTGCGGCTAATTTCATATAACCACCAGAGCCAAGTTTGTGCTGCCCGTGCTTTTCTAGTCTTGTGTTTGTTGCCTTCGATGTGTCGGGAAGCCTATACAAAGTTTGAAATACATTAGATTATGTAAAAAGAAAGAGTAATCAGTATATAATTACATAGTTGATAGTATCACATACCTTCCTTGGCCCGGTGGTGTCTTTCCTTTTTTCTTTTCAGCCTCCTCCTTTCCATCCGACACCAGGTCCTTCCACTCCCTCTTCGGAATCATGGGGGGTCACTCATACTTTTTGTTCTTCTCTAAATGTGACCTATATTGGTCCCTCACATACTTTAGATAGGTACAACTTTCTTAAGGACCTTGGTTCGGTTGAATGTTTTATCACCGAACAACACAACTAAACGGTCAATGAGCTCATCTTTTAAATCTTCATTTCGGACATTCCACCGTGTACGTATGGTGGGCCTAAAGAGCTCCAATGTAATATCACTTAGATGTTTATAAAAAACATCATTTCCTACAAAATGATCATGGGATCAATAGTCTAAAAAGAGTGATCAATAAGTAAATTTCAATTGGATTATATAGAATAATAATTAAAACATTTTAAAGTACATGGGACCTTCTCTATCTTTATGGGAACGAAATCCTCGGTCACCACAAGTGTGATCGGAAATGTTCTCATACTAGTAATATGGGAAGATCTAGAAATGCCGCTAAAACATCACTAGTACTAGTGGCCTCACATCCCCAGACATGTCCCGACGGTTTTCTGGTACGCTTGTTACCAGGGTGCATTAATGATTCTCAAGATGGTATGTTTACATTTTGCATTTAAAATATAGGCACAATGATGGGCCGATGATGTGATGTATGAGGGAAGATCAAGATGGACACTTGTACCAACCCCTACTCCCTTGGGTAGCATTTGTAGTAATTCTCGATCATGGCCGTGGAGCATCATGAGGAGGCAAATAACCTCAGAAACAACAAATATTTTAGTTCATGACATAAAAGAGTACAAAATATAAAACCATGAATGAACTTATGTTATAATTAAAGACCTCATGACAACTTACTTGCAAGTTATGTAATCTCTCAAACAATATTTTAAACCGCTTTCTTATCTCATCTGTTTGAGGCACTATGAATATCAAATTAACCATTTCTTTGTTTCATTTTTTTGGATCTTCTTTATCGTATCGAGAGGGTTTGTTGAATAAGCGATGTCATCATCACAAAATATTGATTGCACCTCACTATGGATGCTCTCCTCTACTGCTGGTGCCTTTCCCCGATCAGTCGACTGCAACAAGAATATTAAAAACATTATTGAAATTAACCTAATAAACTTATGAAAAAAACATAATAATAAAACATTTTGCTTTTATCTAATTTGTACAATTACAATGAGGTAAACTTGTCGAGTAGAAGCTCCTGAAGATACATCGCGATCTGTGCTCTGGGCTAGAGCCTTCTTCATATGATCAATGTCCCGCTGTGACAAAAATTAAATATAAAAAAACATTACCGAAATGAAACCAATAGACTTATGAAAAAAAACATAAGAATAAAATGGTATATTGGAGTCATTAATTGGAGGTTGGGTAAAATGGTACATAGTATGTACCACCCCCATAGTAACTATTTTTGTAACTAAGCGATTCAAATTGTAATTGATTAGTAACTCTTCCCCTGCAGTTATTGATTTTATCACACATACAACAATTTTCCTCTACACGCCTAATATGCAATTGGGTTCCCTATTTGTTGACCCAGGTCGTGTACTGTTTATAAACCCTGCAATATTCCCTGATACTTTTGGCCTTCCGCCAATGTACATAGCCACTCCTTTATTTTGATCCTTATCTTTTAGTTGTATATAATCTGCTAATAGTGCATACCTACATATACTTCGTGTATATCAAACCAGCAGCATCCAATCTTTGTAACTATAACAAGGTACAACATACTCCATCAATTAAGTAACTTTTGTCATAACATACCTTATGCCCATATAAAGCAGGGCCCTCCAACCATGTAATGACGATGGTGCTATGCGATATATCCTCTTGTTGGACACAAAACTTATGCGGTTAAATGGAGGAAGTCTTTAGTACCCATTGCTTCAGAGATGTTTGTACCTCGATAATTTAACTTTTGGCTTATGCTCTCATTATCATAAGAACATGACCCCTCTTCAAGAAGAAAAAATTCCATGCGTTTACAAAATTTTCTTCTAATCTTTTGACCTCTAGTTGATCTCCCTCTTTTAGACATACTACATGTCTCGCTTTCCTCTTCTCTTCCTGAATTTCCCTCGCTCGAGGAAGACAGATTTGACAAATACCTATTTGGTGGTACCTACACTCGTAAGGATGTTGGATGAAGTTCTTTCATGGTGATGTGATCCCAAGGTGACATTATGATTAATCTATCATTTCATCGCTAGAATTTCATAGGTTATAAGGTAATCAAGTCTTGATAGATTGCAAGCTATTGTTACTACTGTCCAAATGTGTCCATCACAAATCAAATCTACTTAACGTTTTAACTCCCAAACTTTGTAATAAGTGTTAAATGTGACTATGGTCCACCAGTTACACAACCAAGGCCTCAAATGTATTCTCTAATTGTAATCAAAGGACTTTTGCTCTTCATTCAAGTAAATAAATTTGAAGGGAAACACCACCAAGTGGTTTATTGGACACCCACATGACTAAAAATAGCAACAAATTTACATTTAATTTCCATATGTCTAAGTGGTTAACGGGGAGGGAGTGTGTACTAGGCCTGGTTAAGTCATCATAAGTTTACGCTTTGGAAATAATTTTTTTTAAGTCATTAAATATTCCTATGTCTAATTGCTAGGAGATTTTTGGTATGTTTTAAGGTAGATGATTGATGAAAGAGCCCAAAGACTAGCCTTCTCCAGTATCCAGTACACATAGCAGCGGTCTTCTCTTATATGGTTGGACATGATTTAAAGAACTTAGCTAGGAATTATTCATTTAACCTAAGGTTTTCTCATAATTCCATCATTGGAAAAGTATGATCAAATTCTTCTATTATGAAGAATTGGTATATGTGCCTCTAGTAGTCACTATAAATGTTTGTAAGGATAAAATGAATACCAGGTGTCTCATCTGGTGAAGCTGAAGGAATGATAAATACTTTGATGAATCTTTAATACATTATGTCACATGTTATATTTATTAATGTCTTAATATTAGTTTATAAATTGAACATTAATTATAAATATTTTAAAATAAATTAAGTATTTCAATCTAAAATTTTAATATTTGACATTAAAAATAAAATTAAACTAAATTTTAATTTTTAAAATCCATAAAATATTTATTATGTATTTAGTTGTACTAATTATCTAATACAATTAAATTAAATTAAATTAAATATTCATTTTATATTAATTAAACAATTATTAATTAGAATTTTAGAATAAATTAAGAAAGAAGATCTATATAAAATTAACTTTTCTATTTTTTTTCTTTGTGTCCAAATCATTTCATTTTCTAAAATTATACTAAATTCTAGATATCATAATTAAACACATAACTTTATTCTATTCTAATCCTAACCCTATTTAAACCCTTACCCTATTTGGACTCTAACCCTTACCCTAATTGAACACTAAATCTAATTGTAATTGACCACTAAGCATAATTGAATTCTACCCCTAACCCTAACCCTAAACCTAACTCTAATCAAACCCTAACCCAAACCTACTTGATTCATAATCCCAACCCTAACCCAAACCCTAATTGAACTTTAAAACTAACCTTAATTAAGTATTAACTCTAATTAAACATTTATTGAACACTAGTCCTAATTGTACCATAACCCTAACTTTGAACTACAGTTGAACTCTAATCCTAACCCTAACACTAATTCTTATCCTAATTAAACCTTAACCCCAACCCCAACCTTAACCTTGACCCTATTTTAACTCTTATTGAATTCATAACCTTAATTAAACTCCAACCTCATCCTCAATCCTAACCCAAATTGAACATTAATTGAACCCTAAACCTAACCCTAAGTGAACACTAATCCTAATTGAACTCTAACTTTTTAGTTGAAAATATTAAAGTGCCTTATATTTTTCCCATTCATGGAATCATTTATCATTCAATTCCTAATAGAGACTCCAAAAATTTATACTTTTATAATGTTTTAATACACTCCTAATATTAAGGGTTTAGAGTTTAAAGGTTAAGGTTTTAAGGGTTTAGAGTTTAAGGGTTAAGGGTTTAAGGTTTAGGGTTAAGGGTAGAGGGGAGAGAGATAGAGAGAGTGAGTTGAGAGTGAGATGGTAGAGGGTAGAGGGTTTAAGGGTTTGGGGTTTAAGGGTTAAGGGTTTAGGGTTATGGGTAGAGGGGAGAGAGATAGAGGGATTTAGTGAGAGAGAGAGGGAGGGAGTGGGAGAGAGCTAGAGAGTAGAGGGTTAAGGGTAGAGGGTAGAGGGTAGAAGGTAGAGGGTTAAGGGTAGGGGAGAGGGATAAAGAGTGAGTGTAAAGGAATTGGAGGTGGGACTTGAGAGGAGCGGGGGAAAGAGGGAGGGAGTGGGAGAGAGAGATGTAGGGTAGAGAGGTTAAATGTAAGAGGGTAGAGGGTTTAAAGAGATTTAGAGTTTAAAAAGGGTTAAGGGTTTAGGTTTTAGGGTTTTAAGGGTAGAGGGAGAGGGAGTAGGTAGAGAGATAGATAAGAAGACCTAAGAGAGGGAGGGTAGGAAGGGAGAGACTTGAGAGAGGGTAGAGGGTTTAAGGGTTAAGGGTTTAGGGTTTAGGGTTATGGGTAGAGGGGAGAGAGATAGAGGGATTCAATCAAAGACAAAACCCAAACCTTAGGATTTTCCCAATACCATAAAAGACTAGTAACATAAGACATGATAGTAAAGGAGCATAAGACAGGACAAAAAAGGACATTCAAACGATGCAACATATTGTGTTGATATATCCTTAGATCTTATTAAGAAGATCCATGATCTATTTATAAAGAAAGTGACTTCATAGATGCATCAAGTTCAATTATGCACCTTTTAAACAATGAGGAATCATTTCAAGTTGTTGTCAAGCCCCTCTCACCATAACCTTATTGGATAGTTACACATCACATAGGAATGTGAGTTGTTAGGTCATTTGGGTTTAGGGTTAGGTTTAGAGGTACAATTATGATTGAGATTAGAGTTGGGTTGGGTTACAGTTTAGGGTTATGATTGGGTATTTAATTAGGGTTAGGGTTAGGAAAAATAGTGTTAAGATTATGGGTAGATTAGGGTTTATGGTTTATAGTTAGGCTTATATTTAGAGTTCTAGTTATGGTTGGGATTAGATATGCAATTAAGGTTAGGGTTTAGTGTTACAATTAGGGATTTGGTTAGAGTTAGGGTTAGGATTATGGTTTATGGTTAGGGTTAGGGTTATGGTTAGCACCGGGATTACAATTGTGATTATAGTTAGCACTAGGATTACAATTGTGATTATAGTTATGGATTTTGTTAGGGTTAGTGTTAGGGTTTTGAACCCTAATTTTCTAACCATAACCCTAACATAATGCTAATCCTACTCATTAATATAATTTTAACTCTAATTTTTATCCTATAACCAGGCTATCCCTAACCCTTACCCTTATTCTAACCCAATGATTTATCATAGAACCTTAACCTTAATTGGATAGTAACCTTAGGGTTATTGTTACGGTTAATGGTTGTTTTTATATTTGGCTTAGAGTTGGGGTTAGGATTAGGGTTAGGGATAAGGCTAGGGTTAGGTTTAGGTTTGGGTTAGGTTTATTAGAGTGAATGCAACTAATTAATAAAAAAATATTTAGGGTTGAGGTTGGGGTTAGTGTTCTGGTCATGGTTAGGGTTATAAGGATAGGATAAAGGTGAGGGTTAGGGATAGGGTTACAATTTTGAGAAAAAAAGGTTATTTATCTTTCATTAATCACCTACATTAAAACCTAAATCTAAAAACAACCCCTAATCGTATCACCCAAATCTAAAAACAACCCCTAATTGTATCCCCAATTCAAATATTTTTCTTTCATTAATCAGTTACATTAACCTTACTCATAACCCTAAATATAATCCTATGCCTACCCCTAACCTTACCACCATCACTAACCTTAAACCTAATAATAAAATAATTAGAAAAGAATATAATACTTACTTTATAATAATTATAAGATAATTTTAATAATAATATAATAGTAATATTATATTAATATTCAAACAATTTAACTTGTTTTAACCTATATATTTATTTACTTGTGTGTAATCTAATTTATAGGTTAAAATAAGTTAAATTTAATTTGAAAGTTTTAACTTTATTGAATAATAAATATATAGATAAAAATTAAATTGCACATAGAAATATGCCATACACATCATATTTTACATAAATAATTTCTTAAAAATTTATTTAATGAAACATATGTCTAATGTAAATAAAATTAACATAATGAAAATTTCTAAATTAAATTAAACATCTATAAAGTTATACATCTAAAAATCTATATATGATAATTATTAATTTATTTGTATTTAAATTTTAGTCGTCGATCCTTCAGTTAGATCAAATCATCGAACGACTGTATTCAAAACAAGCTGACAAGTTGCCAACATGGCAATAAGGGGCCCACCATACCATACGTTGCCAAGGAAGTCCACATGGCTATCTCTCGCGATATCGCAATCAGTAAAGATCCTGCAACTTTGGATCACGCGATGGCGGGAAACCATAGATTTTGAACATTCATGATCTTGTTCCTTCAACATAGTCACCAACCTTATTATTAACCGTCGAGCAACTTTTTCATCAAGATTATAACATATCCGTTGATTTAAAACATGTGCACCTCAAGAACACTTTAGTAACCTGCCTTTTAATGTATTAAGGCTAGATTAATTTAGCATAGTATTTCCTTCATTCCTTCGGCCCTCTCCCCTAATAAATGTTTTTATTTTGCAGAGGGACAAGTTCGCATGGTCGTAGATCAATCGTCGTGTGATCTTAGCCGTTCCCCGCCATCCCGCGATGACCCCACCAGTTGATCGCGATATCATGGGCGAGCGCCAATTGTACTGGGCCCGCCCTCTCCCTAATAAATGTTTTAATTTTGCAGAGGGACAAGTTTGCATGGCTGTAGATCAATCGTCGTGTGATCTCAGCCGTTCCCCGCCATCCCGTGATGACCCCACCACTTGATCGTGATATCACGAGTGAGCACCACGTGTACTGGGCCCTCTCCCCTAATAAATGTTTTTATTTTGTAGAGGGACAAGTTTGCATGGCCGTAGATCAATCGTCATGTGATCTCAGCCATTCGCCGCCATCTCGCGATGACCCCACTAGTTGATTGCGATAT
>VDFB02000003.1:610295481-610331019 GCA_007258455.2 Sequoia sempervirens
GAGTGAGTGAGTGAGTGAGAGAGAGACCTAAGAGAGGGAGAGGGGATAGGATATTGAAGATACTTGAGAGAGAGAGAGAGAAAGGGAGGGAGTGGGAGAGAGATATAGGGAGGGATGGTTAAGGGTAGAGGGTAGATGCTTTAAGGGTTTAGGGTTAAAGGTGGAGGGGAGAGAGATAGAGGGAGTGAGTGAGTGAGAGAAAGACCTAAGAGAGGGAGAAGGGGTAGGAGGGAGAGACTTGAGATAGAGTGAGTGAGTGAGAGAGAGAGACCTAAGAGAGTGAGTGAGTCAGTGAGAGAGAGAGAGACCTGAGAGACTTGAGATAGAGTGAGTGAGTGAGTGAGAGAGAGACTTGAGAGAGGGAGTGGTGCTAGGAGGGAGAGACTTGATAGAGAGAGATAAAAGAAATGAGGGTTAAGGGCAGAGGGTAGAGGGTTTAAGGGTTTAGGGTTTTGGTTTAGGGTTAAGGGGAGAGAGATAGAGGGAGTGAGTGAGTGAGAGAGACCTAAGAGAGGGAGAGGGGGTGCAGGATATCAGAAGATACTTGAGAGAGAGAGGGAGGGAGTGGGAAGAGATAGAGGGAGGGGGCTAAGGGTGCAGAGGGTAGATGGTTTTAAGGGCTTAGGCTCGGGTTAAGGGTAGAGGGAAGAGTATAGAGGGAGTGCGCAAGTGAGAGAGAGAGACCTAAGAGAGGGAGAGGGCGAGGGAGGAGAGACTTGAGATAGAGTGACTAAGGAGTGAGAGAGAGATAGAGAGACCTAAGAGAGGGAGTGGTGCTAGGAGGGAGAGACTTGATAGAGAGAGAGGGAGGAGTGGGAGAGAGATAGCGAGATAGGGTTAAGGTAGAGGTTAGAGGGTTTAAGGGTTTAGGGTTTAGGTTAAGGGTTAAGGGTTATGGTTTAGGGTTATGGGTAGAGGGAGAGAGATAGAGGGATTCGGAGAGGTCTCATTTTGGAAGCCAAGGCCATAGTACAAGTGTATATGAACAAAAACTATGAGGTTATGCTACAAGAAAGCCATGCAGGTTCATGTAGGACATCAAGCATTACAATGGTACAAGTGCATATGAACAACAATCAACAATCAGCAACAAGTAGTGAAGGAAGCAAAGCATAGTTGTATTTTTACCTTTTCATACCATTGATCATCCATTCCAGCAATAGGCTATAATAGTGAAGGCATATACTTGCACAGGGGTGTTTTAATGAAGATATTCAGCATAAAAACCATCATAAATCATGGTGCTTCAAGGGAATAGAGCATAGTCATGAATAAGAGCAGTACCATTAAAGGCTACAGGTTTGTCTTCATGTTATCTATGAATTTGAAAAAATAAATCTACACTGGGTGACAACATGACTATAGCCATGAAATGGATTGTAGTGAGATAAATAATATAAATGGTTGTTGCCACTATCTCATTTTCTCTTTGGATAGTCATTACTAAGTCATAACAAGTGAATAGCAAAGGGATAGGTGTCAATAATATACCTTCATTTGACAAGTCCTATAATTTTGGTGATCTCATTGACCCAATAAGGCATTGCTTAGAAATCATTTCATATCTTTTTGACAAAATCAAAAGGAGGACTGATGTATCCAATTGTAAGAAGAGAGCAATTTCCAAGGGAGGGGTAGTACCATCATCTTAGGTACCACTACTGGAAGATGATAAATGGCAATCCTAATTGTGTTTGTATGCATGGAGGTCCTAAAGCATACTTTGGGTAAGGTGCATTCATGGAATCTTTTAGTGAAATGTTTCCCAAGCATGAGAAAAGATCCAGTGTTCCATCAGGCCATGTTGGAACAATTATACACTAATCCCTCCCCTATGGTGTTTCCGCACATCAAAACCAATCCCTTCTTCCTATCATTTGTTTACAAGGGCAATTAATTAAAATGCTTAAATGGGATTATAGGCAGATATGTTATGTATAAGGATTTGATAAGTAGTATTGGAATAGAATACATAATTGATGAGATTGCAATGCAATGTTATCAGGGATCGTATATGTTATGTGTTAAATCTGTCATAAACCCTTGAATACTTATGAATTTGACTCCCACAATGGATATATGACACTGATCTAAGTTGTATGATTCAGTATTTGTTCGTCTTTACCTAGAGCTTGCTAAAAATTGCAAATCAATGACCTATTTTATCTTGGGATTGTGTTGTAGTTATCTCATGCTCCAAATAGCTGATAATGTTGATGAATAGCCAATTCTATTCAATATTATCCTATTATGTTGAGCTATTAAATGAGATTATCCGTTATTGTTAGTGCTGTTTATGATATTGGTGTAGAGGTTGTAAACACATTAAGGGATCTAATGAGCAACATATTGACTAGATTTGGATGTCCAAAAGGGATTGTGTTAGATAATGCAATGTGTTTTAGATCTGAGGAATACATAGAGTTTTGTGCGAAGCATGGAATCCAAATTTCTTATTCATCACCATACCACCCACAAGGAAATGGACAAGTAGAGTCAAGCAATAAAAGCTTGATGAAGATTATTAAAAGAATCCTGTATCAGAATAAAAGGGCTTGGGATTCTAAGCTGAGATTAGTAGTCTAGGCAGATAGGGTAACTGTGAAAAAGGCAATAGGTTGTGCCCCATTTGACTTGGTTTATGGGATAAATGCTAGGTTCCCCAAAATAACTTAATGGAAATGTATAAGTTTGTCCAGATGTATGATAATGAAATTGATGATGACATGCAATTGAGAGTGGAAGCTCTTATAGAATTAGATGAAACTAGGAGGGAAGCCTAAAAGAGAAATGCAAAGTTGCAGTTGCAAGTAAAGAATCTGTATAACAAGAGGGAAACTACAAGGAGTTTCAAAGATGGAGATTTGGTTTTAATGTGGAATGCCAAATTGGAAGATAAAGGGAAACATGGGAAATTTGATGCAATCTAGTTGGGTCCATTTTTAATTAATGGTAAGTGGGGTGAAGATTCATACTTCCTCCAAGATATGATAGGAGATCTTCTGGAATTTCCAGTTCATGCACAGTTCTTGAAGTTATACTTCGCTTGAAGTATTCTTTTCCATGAACAGTAGTTTAGGTTTGTATATTTTGTACATAGTTGGGGTTATTTTGTCCGAACAGTCCCTTTTTGGTCGTCTCTGCATCTTGGTCTGCTCTACCTGAGATTCTGGATTCTCGCTTCATTCCAATGGAATGAACGTCCCCAACCAGAGCCACCAATGGAACTTCAGTATTTTTCTCCTTATTTTTCACTCATGCCTTGCATTATGTCTTGGTCTTTCATGGTGTTCGATTTTTCTAAGGGTTGGGTTTTTAGCTTTGTCTTCATGTAAAACCCTAATTTTTATTTCACTCTTTGGCTGGGTTCTATTTCACTGTTACTTTTGATGGGGTTTTAAAACAACTTATGTCATATCGGTTTGTCTAGGCCGAGTCCCTTTGATTTTAATACTTTATTTCCTCTATAGGGTTTTATTTCCTAAGTCTCAGTTGGCCCCGTGTTTCATCTTTTAAAAAACAACTTATGTTATTGTTTACCATTGGCCTAGTGATGTCCCCTCGTCCTTTTTAATGAATGTTTTATTTTGCAAAAGGGATCAAATTCGTGCTACCGTTGATCAAATTGCCTTCAGATATCAATGGTTTCTTGCCATCGCGTGATCGGAAGCTGCAAGATTTTTACCGATGACTGTGTTGAAGGATCGACAACTCGAATTTAAATTTCCATCAAATATGGTTGGAGCCGTTCATGCAGTGTGCGAGTGAGCTTTAATGGTGGATGAGACATTTACTGGCACAATTTGATCAAAATAAAATCAATTCTCCTGCTTTATGTGTGTCACGAAGCATTCAGGTATTTTGCGAAGCAGTTTTAGAGCCGAGAGCAAGGTTGTGAACCCTGAAAACTGGAATTTGGGATTTCTGCAAAAAGAGTCATGAGTTAATTTTTGTGTTTCCCAGTCACTCTGTGCTTGAATTATGGAAAATATTTGTTGTACTTATCATAGGGCTTGTTGATAAATGTTTTAGGGCTATAGTCTATTTAAATTGTGAGAAATTGCAATATTTTGTTCTGTAATTTCATATCTCTGGTTAGTCCTAGTTATTTGAAGTGTGAAGTTATAAGAAGCCATAGTTTGTCTGAGATGGCACCACCCAAGCAACATTCTAGCCAAATTGACTATTTAAAAAGAAACCTATATGATGATTTCCTAGATCAATTTCCCTTGTCAACAAATGATAGAAAGAAGGGATTGGTTCTGATGCGAGGGAAAATCCTGGGGGAGGGGTTAGTATACAATTGTTCCAACATAGCCGATGCTAGGGTTCCTCTCACGGGTTTGGAAATGTTCAGATTGTGGTATAGACAGAGGAATTTTCCTCATAATTTTTCAAATGGATGGATGTATGATATGGGGAAGCTGGTGGTACCAAATGTTTTCCCTGATGTAGACCTGCTTAGGGAAGTAGCTGCAAGATATGACCCTGTCACACGGGTAAGTAGGGGTAACGATGGAAAGGTTTTGTTAATCATTAACAAAGATGATATTCAACGAATTTTTGAGTTGAGTGAACTAAGTGAGGACTTGGTGCCTATCAAGCTTGAGGAAATGAAGCAGGAATATGCAAAGTTGAAGTCTCTTTTCAGAGCTAAATTGCTTCCACCTCATCTGGCTAGGGCAGGAGGTTCAAGATTTCATATTAGCCCCAGTGAACAAGAACCTTTCAAATTAAATTGTTTTGCAAATCATTTTTTGACCACTTTTTATTCATTGTGTCGGATTTTGGGTTTCAGTCCTGGTGCGGTGATTCCCATTGCATACATGTTCATGGGGGTGCAAATACAACACCCTAACTTCTCTGTCACATATGACTTTGCTTCTTTCTTGGCTGAGAGGATACATGAGGGGCTGTCAAAGTTGTAGAAAAATGATACTGACACTCAATTATTTTGGTATTCTATGCTGATGCATATGTTTTTTTTCAAGAATGTTGACTTCTTCTCTGAGAAGATGAAATTAAGGCAATTGGTTGATGGAGAAAGATTGCCAATACAGATATGGGCTATAGATTTATCTTGTAATAAGGAAAGAACTAGTTATGTGCAATTTCATAATTGTTTTGCTTACATATTGAGGGCTAGATTGATGGTGAATGTACCTAGGATTCCTGAAGAATTACATGATTTTCTCAGTCCAAAGGGGAGGAAGCCAGAATTAAAAGTCAGTCATAACTAGGGTGACATTATCCCATACCCAATCAACACTATTTTGAGGGTATATTGTTTTCAAGGAGCCCCTCATATATTGCCATACAATATTCCACCAAGAATGGGGTTTACAGAAGTTATGTGGCAGATAGGTTGCATCCATGAGGAAAAATTCACAGTGAGGGGTAATGGAACATTTTTCCCTGATTATACAGTGGTATCCAATTTTTCCTTTTCAAAAGGAGGTTGGGTGCACTTTGAGAAATTATTTGAAGATTATCATTTGAGATGTGGTCCAAAGCGGTAGCATGATCTTGAGGGTTTCTTTACCCCTTTTAGACAAAGAATAAAGGATGGAAAGTTTGTGCATGAGTTCAACTTTCCTGAGGACCTGATCAGAAATTAGTTCAACCTAAATAAGCAGGAGTTGAACAAGGAGAAATGGATAGCTTATGATAAGCTATTAGATATTGTGCACAACATGGATCTGAAATATGATCCATTGTTGGAGTTCAGTCCCCACCATAATAAAATTATTTTATGATGGAAAACTTCAAAGAGATTATGGGCACTTTGAGAACCAAAAAAGTAAACTTAGAGTTGAGTCTGGGTGTACAAGAACAAGGTGTCAGACCATTTTAAACAAGGCCAACATACCATCCTATAGAAAAGTGGCCCATTTATAGGAGAAAAAAAGATAACAACAGTGATGAGGAAGAAGTTGACAGAAAGGGGAAGCAAATTATGAAGTTTCCTTCACAACTAGGTCCAAAATTCAAAGTGCCTAGGGAAATTAAGATCATTGATTTAGAGTCATCACTAGAAGATGGTCCCCCATCACCACCATCTGAGCCAAGCCCTAAAAGGAAAAGAACTGATCAACCACATGAGAGTTTGATGGATGAAATTATTGTTACTGATCAGGACATGCAGGTTGGTATGCCTTCCCCTCCTAGGCCAGCTGAATTGGTTTTATCTGATTTAGCTATGAAAGGAAAAAGTGTACAAGATGCAAGAATGGAAGCATGTAAGGAGTTTCTAGATGAAAATATACTTGTAAAGACTCTTGTATTCTTGCAATTGGTATGGAGGATGAAGTTTGAAGAATATAAAAGTAAATGTAAGGAGAGAAGAGAACTAAGACCTGACAGGCCAGACTAGGAGAATGATGAGGAAGTGAAAGCTGAATTAATGGAAGAATTTAAGAACAACACTCTTGAGGAAGGTAGAAAATTGGTGAGTCATGCTGGTGTATTAACTTTTCCTGAATGGGATGATGCAGTGGCCTTTAATGCTATTATGAAGTCCAAGCATCCCTTGCAAGAATTTGAAGAAGTCAAGGAAACACTTCAAGATTCTTCTTTTAGTAAGAGTATGAAACCCTAGAAATTTGGGCATTGGCCCCACAAGGGAGAAAGCCAAATATTACAGACAATAATCCAAATTTCAAAGGGGGATTAATAATAAAGAGAACTTCAAAGACCTCAACCATCAAGGCCACTAGTTTAACTGTGAATGTAGCCAAATTGGCCTGAAAGACTGCTGAAAGGGAGGAGGCTGAAAAGAAAAGCCTAAAGGAGAAGTATAACCTTTTTATTGAAGAATACAACAAGATGCAACATAGGAATGTTGAGTTGAAAACTGAGGTGGAAAGGTTCAGGTATAGATAGATTGGGGAGACATCAAATTCTCCAGAGACCAGTACATTACCTTCCATAGTAGGGTCAGTGCCTCTTGCTTCTCCAATTGTTTCCACACTAGGGTCTCCCAGTCAGAATCTTGCCTTCACCCCTTCTTTAGAGGAAATCGATGAAGAAATAGAGTGCTATGTTGATCCTACAAAGAAGTAGCTCTTGCAAAAAATTGATGAGTTATAGACATCTTTGAGGGTAAGTGAGGAGGGATCTCTTTCAAAGAAAAAAGAGATTGTTGCTACTGTTTTAAGGCATTTGAATGAAAATGTTCATAATAAATTGCTATCTATACATTCTTTATATTCTTTGCTATTAGATGCAATACAAAATATTGATAGGGATTAAGAGGTAGTGATACCATTGATTGAAAATTGGATCCCTAGGGCTAGTGATCTAGATGTCATGTATAAGGCCTCAAGGTTTGATACAAACAATAGGCCCCAATAATTAAAGCCTACTCATGTGTTAGTAAAATCATTGCAAGGTTTTTACTCCTTACCAAATGACTTGAGTAGGAAGATTAGGGAGTTGGTGAAGAATTTAAATGATTGGGGTAACACATTGTTACCTGATATAATTGATGACCAGGGGAAAATAATGTCATTCCAGTAGTGGTAGGGTCAGGCAGCTGAGGTCATCAATGATAAAATTAAATTAATTTGTGATGACTTAGATTATGACTTGTTGGTGAGTTGTATGGTGAAAATAATTAGTATCAGCTCATTTTTGGAATCTTTTGAAAGAGATGAAAATCAGGTAGCAGTAAAATACACACCTTATAATGCCAAGGTGAATGGGGTAATTAATTTTGACTGGCCGAATGATGAAGAATATTAGAGGTGGGTAAATAAATATTTGACTGAGGAGGAATAAAAGAATGAATTACTAATGGGTGGTAAATCAGATGTTGCTGTTACAATGGCCTCCAATTTTTCTTTGATGGTGGTCTTGGCGCGGGTTTCTTGTGGTTTTTTGTTGTTGCCTCAATTTTCCTCAGCTGACATGATGAATGGGAATATTCTCCAGGGTGATGGTTGTTGTAACAATTTTTGGAATATCATCAGATGCTTTATTTGGCTGGTGACATGTGACTTTCTGGCCCGATGCTTGTTTTCTCCTTCATTTTCTATAAGAAGGATTTCAAGGCCATAAGTACGGGTTAGCAAGTTAGATAATTTTTGGTCAAGTCTAGGTGAAGTTGTAGAGAAAATTGTAAAGTCTGATGGTTTTAGAGAGAAATACAATTTAGGTTTTGAGTTATTCTGTAATTGGTTTTGAATTCATGGGGATTTAATATTGTATAACAGTACTAGCATTTGAGTTGAAATGATAAATTCAAACTCATGTCTCTCCACTATACATGCATATATGAATTTTGAATAAGATGACTAAGGGTTGTTTCATTCATCTCACTGTTGTGGTGTGTATAATCCTTACTTTAGCTTTAATTCAAAGAATTAATTATAATGATTGAATGGGATTATAGGCGGATATGTTATGTATAAGGATTTGATAAGTAGTATTGGGTGAGAATGCAGATTGATGAAATTGTAATGCAATATTGTCAGGGATATTATAAGTTATATGTTATGTATTAAATCTGTCATAAACCTTAAGATGCTTATGAATTTGACTCCTGCAATGGATATATGGCACTGATCTAAGTTGTACTTATTTGTGTAGTTCAATAATTATTTTTCTTTGCCTAGAGCTTGCTACAAATTGCAAATTAATGACTATATTTTACTATGGATTGTGTTGTAGTTATCTCATGCTCCACATAGTTGATATTATAGGTGAACAACAAATTTTATTTGATATTATCCTATTGTGTTGAGCTATTCAATGGGATTATCTGTTATGTGTTAATTTTGTTTATGATATTGGTGTAGAGGTTGTAAACACATTAAGGGATCACCCTCTCGAGTCTTGCAGAGCCCAAAGTGTAGGAAGATTTTTAAAGTCCTCGTCAGTTGGTCTAGGTCCGTCGAGCTGCCCTTGATTGGAATTGGAAATTCCATAGGTAGATTAGAAGAGCAACCTAGTTATAGTGTACAAACAAACCAACATCCTCTACCTTTAACCCTAAACCCTTAAACTCTAAACCCTTAAACCCTCTACCCTCTATCTCTCTCCCACTCTAAACTCTAAACTTTTCCTTGTATTCTTTTATAATTTTTATTATTCTTATTTATTTTACACTTACATTTACAAATACACATACATGTGCATTTACTGTTTTCATTTATTTCTCATGTAGTTTAATATTTTGATTGATTTCATATTATATGTGTTGAAGACTTTAGAATTTAAATTACATTAATTTATGGATATGTTGTATCTATAACACCATATGCTCTTTGCATTTACACTTGCATTTAGAAATACACATTTATATACAAAGATATAGATTTCTTTAATGATATATTGCATTTATTATTCTAGGAGAGCATCCAGTAATTGCATTTACATTTACATTTAAAAATACATATACATACACACACACACATATGTGTGTGTGTGTGTGTGTGTGTGTGTGTGTGTGTGTGTGCATGTGTGTGTGTATATCATTTGTATTCAATGTTCAGAAACAACCCATTAGGTTTGCACATGGATAAAAATTCATAAAATAAAATCTCCCATACATGTTTTTTTGAGACCTAGGCTTGAACCTCTCATTTCACATGCTTTTCTTCACAAAACTCTTGAGGACAACAACTATACCTTCTTTATTTCTCATCCTACACCCTATTCATGCATCCTAAAATTACAACAGTATCTATGGGGCCTCTTACACAAGCTACAATAATCACGAAAAGTGTAAGAGCCCCTTTATATCATGTTTGGACTACAAAACACTCAAAAATAGGGTAACAGAGCTGTATGCAAAGAAATGAAGCTTTCTAACTCAAATAAATTCCTTAAGCCCTCAAATCAGATTCAAATCAAAGCTAACACATATATTCACAACTTGGAATTGATTTCACATCAAAATATGGCTACATGTGATTGTACAATGCTGCATAATAGGAAAAATACAAATAAATTGAAGAAAAGCATAGATTTTCGAATGTCAAGAGCTTGTATTTTAAATCCTCAACCATCAACAACCATTACAATGATCACTTTATGCCTTTTAGAGGAATTTACATGTCAACCACTGAACAACCACCTCTACAACTGACTTTTTAATCTTTTATGATCACATGAAACATAAAACACACTAATTTCAAGGTTGTTAACATCACTATTGGAATGTTTTAATTTTTTAACCTTTCAAACATTAAAAAGTACATCATTAAATTAATTATGTAATGGAATAAAAATTAAAAACATCATGAATTAATTATGTAACCACATAAGTCAAATATAATTCTATCAAGAAATTAATATCAAATAGATAATATAATCACATAACTTATACATTTCAATGTCATTGATCTTCTTCTTCATCCAACTCTTTGTTTTGTATCATCGATCCATTCAAAGGTGTAGGATTGGTCATATCATCATCATCATCATCGATATCGGTTTCAATAATGTCATCATCCACACGGATATCATCTTCATGAACATTAACTCCTACATCATCATGATCTAGTTCCTCATCTTGACATCCGTCAGGGACATCATCAACTAGCTGTTGATCCTGATCATCATCTACATCATCTTCTAGTTCTTCAGTATCTTCTTCTTCCACCACATTATACTTTACCGGCCTTCCTCTTGGATCATGTCTAACAACAAATGACCAACCCGGTTTACCTGAACCTCTGAGTAAAATACCTGCTCACATTGGCTTGGAAGAACATAGGGCTCATTTCCAGCTCGCTCAATCAACCTTGTATTAACCATGGTAAAATCTATTATCATGTTCAATACAAGTTCTCTCAGGATCATTTTCATTTTAATCGTGAAGCCGTACCATAGAGACGAGAAACAAAATTAATCTGAAAGACTTAAAGTCACACTCAAGTATATCATCCAAAATCTCCTTAGTATCGTTTTTGAGACTTCTAGATGTATAAACTTCTAGATGAAACATTAGTCACACGAAGGCTGCGTTATACCGGAATAACAATTTTTCTTCATGTCATCCAACATTTTGATTTGAAATTTATACCATTGCACCACATAGCCTTGTGGTGTTTCACCTGCAATATGTCAAACATGTAAAAATTATTGCAATATTGTCAGTTGATAAACATATTTATTCTTGACCGAATGTATGCAAAGAAAATAGTCTCAACATATATATACATCAATATAATTGAAAATAATTAAATAATATGGGTGATTAATATATTTATACGTACCTATTTATCTCTTAAACCATATGCTAAATCAATTTCCCTTTGTATAACATTGGAATCTCCATTATGATGAGCTTCTTTAACCAATGAAGCCACACCTTCCCATGTTAATGCGTGACCAGATTGTTGACATCGTTCAATCCATACTGTCATCCAATTAATATTGTTGGCAACGTACAAATGTAGTGCATCCCACTCTCGACCAACTGTATAAAAAAAAATTAAAATTCACAAACAATGTATAATTAGTTAAAAACCACAATATATGACCTTAATTTATAATTGATGTATATTGAAGATTAAAAATTAAATAAGTACAATATACAGAAAAACCATATGTAAAATGTATTTCAATTAATCTCCACGACCATCTTATAATTACCTCTCACTTTCCTCAATCTACCTTTCCCCATCAGGTACTCCCCTTCGAATTTGTTAATGGAGTTGGGATCCCAAATGCTATCTACATGGATCTTTGCTACAAACTTAGGAAAATATTCACTAATGTACACCATGGTATGGTATACCATATATCCCTCCACCATAGAACTCTCAGGATGTGCTCTTTGTCTAACCAAAGCATTCAAAAATTTCAAGTGTCTCTCAACCATCCACATTGACCTTGTGTGTACAGGTCCACACAATTCAATCTCCTCAACCTGGTGTATGAGGTAGTGTTCTTGTGCATTGAAAAATGTCAAAGGTAGACACTTTTGCATTTCACACATTAGATGAGGAATTTTTCTCTTCCAATAATTTATATCTTCTTTATGGATTTATTTAGATGACAACCATCTACAAGTGATTCAAGCGCAAATATATTAACGAGTTTTAACAAAAATATACAGTATATTACATAACAAGTAAAACAAATGACAATTATAAGATGTATATAATAAATTGAACAAATCTTGCTACTTACCTCATGTATTTTCTAAGATCATATATAATTTTCTTGACATTGTTGTCAAATTTTTTGGGAGAGATAGAGGTAGAACGTACTGCAACAATTATAAAATGATCTTTTCATTATTTTTCCAAAATTAGTAAACACAATACACTGAAAAGTACATGCATTATACAAGTGTATATAATATACGAGAATAATTACCTTAATGAAGGTATGTCAATCATATGTTTTCATCCCTAACCCAAATTCACCTTTCTTTGTTATGATATTGTTTGTTCACAACAAATCCTATGGGATATCAAATTTTTAGGTATGACTTCTTTTATAGCATTTCTTTGCTCATTATTAACGAGGAAGGCCACTTATATATTAAATTTGATGCTCCATGCAGCTATTTAATTGAATGACATTTTTTCATTGCATGATTGGCCTAAATGTCACTACAAAATTTTGACAATTTTTTCTTTGTCATGCCTTCCATCAATATTTTCCATAATGTTTCTATTATATTCTTTCCAATATGCATTGTATCAATCAAATACCAAAATTTGTAGCCGCTCATAGTAGGGCAACCTACTAAATTGTCTGGGATAACTTTTAAGTCCCTGTGGAAGCCGGCCATTAATGTCTTGACGACCTTCATGAAGCATATAAGTTAAACAAATTAACAACGACAATCATTGTCAATTACAACATGAGTAAACACAATACAATATAAAAATATAAATTCAAAACATATCATATATGATAGATAAACAATTTGATCTGATGTATAACCTTGATGATTGATTCTATTATATTCCAACTTCCATAGGTGAGGTGACATTCTTCGTGGTTTTGATGTTTTTCAATAGTTTGATACTTATGATTTCATGGGAGGAAGTGCCTATACCATCAAACACCTGCTTCCTAAACTTGTTGAACGACAAGATTTCATCTTTGGACCACAAATTGGACATGCAAATTTTCCCTTTGTTTGAAGACCTGCAAGATCATATATAATTAGATTAAATATGTCAATTTTATAATTATATATAATGAATAGATTATTTTAAAAACATGAATGATATCTACTTCATCAAATTCAATATTTTAAAGTGCAAATAAATGTTATAACATACCACAAAAATGTGTTAGCCCTAGGGCATCATGAATTGTCCATTCAAGCATTGCATGGAATTGAAATTGTCTTTGTTCTATTGGTCTAGAGACGTCATACATAGTGACGCCATTCCATAACTTTAGTAACTTGTCAATAAGAGGCTCGATATATACATTCATATCTTTAACTTGGTACTTACCTAGTTGAATGAACATAAACATTACAAAATTATTATAACCATTTTACTGCAATATATATAAATTAATGTATATGACTATTGAATAAAAAAAATATAACTCATTATGCAACAAATAAGACAAATGAGATGCTACTATGTTAAAGAAAATTGATGTAAACAAATACCTGGAACAATCATTGGCAACATTATGTGCTCCCTCTTTATTGACATCCATGGAGGAATGTTATTGTTGATAACAAAAATAGGTCAGACTGAGTAAATAGATCTCAGCTCTCCAAATGGATTAACACTATTCGCTCCTAATGAAAGACTGAGATTACAAGGTTCTTCTTTAAAGTGTGGCCATTTTTACTCCATGTCCCTAAATGCAGAACCATCCACAGGCATTCGAAGAATGTCTTCTCCACTTCTATTCCGTGCATGGTAATCCATAAATTGTGCTAAGCTTTCGCACCTAAATAATCGTTGCATACATGGAATAATGAGAATATAACGAAGAACCTTGCAAGGCACCTTTTTTGTTAGTTGATCTATTCGATATCTACTGATATGACATTTTGAGCATTTTGTTGCAAATTCCTGTTGTTTATGATATATGATATGATCATTGGGACATGCATCTATTGCTTGATACTCCATTCCGATATCTTTCATAATGGCAGATAAATCTCGATATGAGTGAGGTAAAATATTTGATGGTGGTAACAAAAATTCACCAATCAATCTACAACAAAAATAATTTGTTAATATAAAGAATATTAATGGTACATATTTCATCCTTTATTTACTAGTGATGAATTAATAACAATTAAAATAGATGAAAAAAGATGACATATATGACATACCCTAACATCCGTGAGATTGCTATGTTTGATAAACCATTCATAACCTTCAAGTTCAACAACAACAATACAACAGGGAGAAGAGTTATTTGGGAGCCTTCATAAAGGGGCTTGTATGCCTTCTCAAGTACAGGTAAATCATGAACATTATCAAAGTCATCCTAATCATCATGATTAACTCTACCACTAAATGCGTCATGGATCAATGTATTCGTACCATCATCTTCAACTGTGTTTTCTGGAGCATGATCATCTTCTTCCATAGGATCATTAACTTCATCTTCGATATTCATAGTTCCATGTTCGTCTACTTGCAAAACCACATTCTCTGGGCTGTGATAATCCATATCATTTTCCCTAGGGTGCCCCACCTTTATAATAATGATAGACACAAATAAACCATGATCATGATCAAGTGATTATATATATATAAAATGTTAAAATGATATAAACATTTACAAATTCAATCAATATAAACACATATAATGAACAACTTACCAATGGATGATAATATTGCCCCCTTCAACGTGACCATGCTGCCTACAATGTTTCTCAGCTGTTGTGATTAAAATTTATCTCATCTTTAAGCCATTGCAATTATTGCAAGGACAATAACATTTCCCATCACCCTTTCTTTTCAATCTAGCCCACAATCTATCAAGTGTCTCTTCATTTTGTTCTGGACTCATATTATCTAACATGATTTTTCTTTACCAAGCTTGACTATTTAGATCTTCAAAAAATATCAAACTCACACTTCAATAATTTTTATTCATAGACAGGTAATAAAATCTAATAATTCTGATATTTTACACAAAAAAAAAATGGTATGCAACCACCCCTGCAAAAGAGAAGATAGTCTGAAGTCAATGACCCCAAAAAAGAATTTAAAATGTTAATTCCAAAACTTATTAAATTCTTATTTTACTATGATTTCCAACTGTTAAGACTCCTAAAATCAGAATATTGAACTTGATCGCAAACTTCCCACAATGATGGAGGTAGCGATTTAGTAAGAGCAAGTGGCCCATTCCTAAGGAGCAACAAGTTAGAATCATCATTGGTAATGTCAATATGGATTTATCCTTTTAGTTAAAGATGCAATGTGTCACTTCTTATGATGATCTTATCCCTAGGGCCCTCAACATTGAGAGAGCCCTAATCGCACAAGGAAACACACACTAGTAGAATTTGACAAATAAATGACTAGGTGACTAAAATTTTTAGTCACAACAACTAAAAGTGACTAAATTCTGCTCATTTTTTGTAACTCAGCTATAAATGAGTAAATAAATTACTAGTTTGGTCGTTGATTAAAAATTATTTAGTCACACAAATAAAAATGACTAAATAGTTAGTCATTTATTTAGTCAGAATCCATTTGAATTAATCATTTAAAGAATCAAGAATATAGCCTGCCAAAATACTCTAAAACTTTAATAAACATACCCTAAAACTTTTGTCAAAATATTATTTTTAGGCATAGCCCACCAGAATGGAGTTTTCATTTTAATAAACATACTCTAAAACCTTCGTCAAAACATTATTTTCAAGCATAGACCGCCAAAATGGAGAAGTGTTTCCATAAAGAATGACAGAGAATGGTGAGGAGATGTGCGTGAAAGGAGGCATATGATTCATTGCTTCTTATCTCATTCCTACTCTGCTCAAAAAATCTTACATTGTTCCCCCTACTATTTGTAATCTAGGTATTTACTTGACATATATTTGCATAATCTCAAATTCCTTCAAAGGATTTTGAAGTATCAATGTATCCTATATAGGGTTTAGAATGATTTATTTTAATTAAAAAAATAAATAAATGATGTATTTCCTATAATTAGATAATGTGGAGATCTCCTAAATCTGCCCTAGCACACTATCCTCTTTGGCACTGTATTCATTACTCTAGCTACTAGGGTTTTGCATGTGACATCTTTAATATCTTCATGACCATGGATTTTAAATAGATCTTAGTCTTTGCTTTAATCCTTTTCATGGTAACCCTTGAGTTCCATAATCCACCTTCAATCTCTTCTAAGAACAGTTTCTTAAGCTAGACTGCATAGTATGCATATAAAGCAAGTCCTTCATACCTGCCATTTTTCCAAACCACCACTCACTGCCTTGCTTAAAATGTTGCCTCCATAAGCACAATAGAATGTTTTAAAATCATGGTTTCCAGTGATTTACCATTAAGGTCACCACTTTCATCATGAATATACAATGAGATTTTTGTCTTCAAACTCAAGGCATTATGCAAGATAACATTGTGAATTTTTTGTTGTGTACGATTTGATTTTATTGCTCATTTACTGCTTTTCTAACTTCCTTTAAGACTAGGTATTGCACCCTCATCTACAATCTCAAATAGCTCACTCACTATCACTTGAAGATTCCTTTCATGAGCATCCTTCTATAAAATAAAACTATGCCCTATAGACTGCCTACTTACTACAGGGGACTCATTGTTTCATGGTATTGTAGTTCTTAAGATCCTTCAACCTTATTGACACTACTTCACAGTCCACAAGGTATTATTCACTATTCTCCCATCTTTGATGAGTCTCATAACACTGCTCAAACATGCAATCCACTACCTCCATTATACATTAATGGCTAAGAAGAAACATTGAACCTATGATTACCACTGTTACTTCATTTGGACAGTCATTCCCTGATTGCATTTGCCTTGTCTAACACTACCAAAAGCATTTGAAAAACCCTTAAGGTCAGCAAGGGGGTAAGGAAACTCACTGTTAAAATCTCCACTTTACTATGCAAGGTTTGAGCTTTATTATCTTGTCACTGCTCAACCTCTTTTTGACTGTCACATCTCAAGTGACTGTCATTCTTCTTACTGTAGATTGCATTTAAAAATGTCACTAAGCTACATAGTGTGCTTGTTATTGGCTACAATCTTTAGATTGCAATATTTTGTTATTACCTACAATGTCTCAATATTTCTGGTATTGCAACCTCACTAATCCGCTATAGTTATTGTTTATTTTTCTATGGAGGCCTGGGGTTTGTACCCTAATCATGCTCTTACCAATGCGTCTATTGATATTAAAAAAAAACCTTAAATCTTGGGTCCAAAAATTAGTTGTCTTGAAAAAGTTGTGGTATGATCTTGGATTGTATCTTAGAGTGTGTGGGAAGCTTGTGTTTGATCATTAAGGTATGTAAACCGTATTAAGGAAATGTATCCTATATATCATGGGTCTTGCTTTAATACTTTCCATATTGGTTATTAGCATATCACATTATTATAGTTTGTGGTAACCCAAGATTGCATTCAAGTATGTAACAAACTTGGTTTGTAGTTTAAGCTATACACTTTTAAGTAACATTCATAAGGTTTAGAAAATATTGATCACTCTCTAGAATAGCCCATTAAACATGGGTTGTGCTTGAATGCACTACATAATTGATATAACACAACCACTCTGCATATCAACCAGAGTTATAGGCTCTTTATTGCAGCAAGAGGTAATCACTCTTCGATCATGCTATAATTACATCCTAACCTATTAAACTTGAGACAACCTGAATGTACCCAATGATGATTGACACCTACATTATACAACCTGAATTAACTACATTATATGAGTGCCTCCATTTCTATCACAACATAGCCACATTAAAATTGGGTCACACATGAATGCATCCTGTATTTGTTATAGCACAACTGTGCCACATGACCAATAGAGTTATGGATCACATAATTACAGTCACAAGAATCTATTCCTTGGTTGTGATATTATGGTGATTCCACACAACAAAATCTGGACATGAAATTCTCAAAACCCTAAACCTCTAAAAATGAAATCTGATGAGATGTTTCTTTAAAATATGATTTTCAAACCTGGAACTACAAATTTGACTTCACAACTGAATTCTGCAAAAAGATAATGACTACCCTCAACCTGGCGATATCTTCTTGAATTTTTTTTTATTTTTCCCAAGAAAATTGTCCTTAGTTCTCCACAAATTTTCTCAAGTAGAGCAAAACACTATCGCAATAAATCATGTGTGAACTCACCTTTCTTTATGTTGGCCACAATTTGATTTTTTTCTATTTTTTATGTTTGTCATTTCGACGAAACTGATAGTCAACATTTTGACGAAACCCAGGTTCGTCAAAATTTTGACAAAACCTAGGTTCATCGAAATTTCGACGAATGTCGAGGATAAACTTTCAAAAAATTGAAAATTACACATCAAATTTTACAAGCACCCAACGATACATCAAATTATACATATTTCGTCAGACATTTTTCATCGGATTTTGCAGTCAAATGAGTTAGTGTGTGGGACCTAGGAGGGTGTTCCTAATTTTGTTCCATTTTGGTTAATTCAATTTAGAACACATTAATTCATAGATCGGTTCCTATGAGGGGTAAATTACATGATTCACCAAAAGGTTGGCTAATCTTTAAGAAAATATCCATCAATTCACCAAGAACATGGAAATGCTTCTCATACATGCCTCGTGGTCAACAAATTTTAAGTGATTTATGTTCTAATCCTAAATCCATGATCTGGTATACTATTATTATCCTTCAAATGGAAAATACCTTAACAAATAAATTAGTGTCTTCATCGATTGGGCAATGGAATCACACATCTTACAATCAATAATATAGAAATTCTTTAATTCTGATAATTTTGAAATATTTTCATAATGTCTTACATTTTGAAAACTCAATGATCCTAAAGCATTACTTCTTACAAAATCCTTTATAAATTCTCACAAATTCATGACCTCATTAAAGAATTTAATTGATTCTTTGAACCAAGGCAGAAACAAGGACATACATTTGAACCAAGTATTTGATGATGAACAAAATATTCTTGATATTTCATTCAAAATTCACAAGATGATTTATAGGAGAGTAGATGCCTTATGCATAAGATTTTTTTTGATATTAGTAATCTCTATAAAACTATTTTAATATTTACATATGCATAACTCAAAGCCAAGACAATTCGACTATTCTATTCACTAGTAGTCTTCCTAATTCCTACCCCTTTGTGTATACTGGACCCAAAGATTCAAAAAACTAGAACCCTTGCAAATGAGCCATGCTATTCCTTTTATAATGCAAGGGAGAACAACAAGCTTAAAGCTCAAAATGAAAATTACATTTCAAAGAAATGTTTCATTTTAGCTCAAATTTGGGTTGCATTTCAAAATTCCCCACATGTTGAAAACAAGAAAGAAAAATTTGTAACCATCATCAAAAAGGGAAATGCAAAGTGCCACCAAAATTCCCTTTAGCTGCCAACTAGGCCATATATCCATCATCCACATCACCAAGAAACCACACAGTCAACATGAAAAATCCAAAAAATAGCACCAGCCATGGAGAACAAGAGCAACCACCACAGTAATTTATCAAACAACACAAAATTTGCAAAACCTATAGACCAATTCACTTAACTAGTGGCACGACCAACACTAGTGACCAACCTATGATACACACACCCACTTTGCGTGATTTTGAGAGATGGAGAAGAAACTTCTACTCCTTCATCCTTGTCTTTTCCATGAACTGAACCATCATGTCCACTTGGAGTCCTGGCAACCAATTGTGGAACGAACAATATCTCCACTCCATGGACCTCAGTTTGGTTGAGCATCACGAGATATTGCATATAACTAGAGTTGGTCTCAATAGTACTCTCAGATGGGATATTAGTGATATCAACTGGTAAATTATTTCGTCCAAAGGAACCATGTTCATACCTAACCTTCCTACAAGCTCCAAAAGAAAATTGTGCAGGTTCCTTACCCATGTCCTTCGTCTTCTCAGCATTAATTCCTTGGTATTGTAGCATCTTGCTACATCTAGAGGGAACACTCATAGGCCCTTTGATTGGGGCCTTCTCTTCTACAATTGGAGCACGTTCACTCATCTCGTGCTCAGAAGTGTCACCAGGAAACTTCTGTGTGTTAAGTTTGGATGACCTCCTCATAGGTACCTCAGACTTGAAATACTTGCTCATTTTCAATACCTAGTGATCTCTCAAGCTTACAATTGAGAACTCCTTGCTCTGCGTAAATTTAGAAGGATGATAAATATTGAATGAAATGGTGAGAGTGACAACCACTTCATCCATATTTATTGAGCAATTTTGGTGATGTTTGCTCATCAGTGTTGGTGTCACATGCTCAAGGGATTAATTAATGACTGGCATCAATCTCTTCACTGTTAACAACTTGTGTACTTGGATATTTGCAGATCACTCCACCTAATGGATGGGAATTAATTCATCACAAGCATAATAAATCAATGTTATTGTCCCTAAGGAGATCATACCATTAATGCTTCAATGGTTGTGGAACAAAAAGGCTATCACATGCATGCGTTGTTGATTTTGAATATATGTCGTCGATCTAAGAGTGAGCTAGACAATTGAGCGACCCAAATACAGTCAAGTTGGGTTTGAAAACCTACAACCACAACTTGTCATCTTTCAACCAATAAGAAAAATATGACTGGGTGCCAAGTCACTTGTCCCATGAGATCCCCTTTGCTCCACACTACAATTGAGAACGCTACGTGTCACCATTTCACACACCTCGCAAGTTGTTAGGTAGAAATTAATTATGCACCATGAGGTGTGCGATGAATGATTGGGATTAAATCTTAATCCATCATTACATCCATTGATTTCACCGCCATCGATTATTAGGTGCTAGTACAAGGGTTGGGCTCCATACAATGAGGACACATGTCAGCATCTTGTAGACCTCGCATACTTTAGGATGTCCCTTCATTAACACCCACATGGTGTGTGATGGGCAATGGGGATTTAATCCTTAAATCCAATGGTTCCTATTCTTTCACACATTTAAACATTAGTCATAAAAGGGGGGCCATAACTAGGCCAACGATGGAAAGAACCTTAAAGGTGCCAACATAAAAGTTTTAAAACATTACTTTCCCAACTTAGGAAAAATTTGGCACAAGATAAAATGCATGGTGACAGTTTTTCCTAACCGAAAATTGGTAGGGGCAAGTCACCACAAAATTATAACAATGGAGGTTTTTTGGGATATGATGTTTATGAAGTTAAGGCTTGCAAATCAAAACAAATGGCCAAACCTAGGTTACAAAACATTGAAAAATCATGATCCAAGTATGATTTTCTCATAATCCTGCAAGATTTTAAAAGCTCCATCAATCTCTCCACCTCTAAGATTGATAGCCAATCTACCTTGGGATATATCCAAAATTTGCACCCTTTGGAGAGAAGGCATCATATGTTTTACTTCTTTCTTCCTCATTATATTTTGTCTTCTCTCTTCAATTTCCTTTGATTCTCCAACATCTATGGAATATGCCACTAGAGGTGGCTACATAACCTTCCCACTTTTATTTTATTACTTTGTAGGGAATACAAA
This sequence comes from Sequoia sempervirens, assembly GCA_007258455.2. NCBI lineage: Eukaryota > Viridiplantae > Streptophyta > Pinopsida > Cupressales > Cupressaceae > Sequoia > Sequoia sempervirens. The sequence goes on from VDFB02000003.1 coordinate 610,317,168, forward strand.
TGAATGTTTAGGTCCTTCCTACACTTGTTACATTTCCATAGGTGTTTTTCCCTTTATCCCAAGTTAATAAGTCTCAGTAATTCTCTATGGGTCTTCCTCATGATGTGGTCTCTCGAGTTTTCTTTTTTACACCACAAGAGGCTTATAGGCCAAAGTATATATATTATCCATAATTATTTTGACTCTAGTAATAAGATACTTTATCTCATGGAAAGCCCCTTAATAATTTGAATTTTTTCCTTTCTTTGTTCCTCTCCCTTTCATATAGCAACCCATTTTTTTCTTTTCATCCTTATCTCTTTATCATTAAGTAATTTTTGATAAAATCACCTTCAAATAACACTATGATATAAGTTTGATCTTTTGGTATTAATTCTAACTTGATTTATGATTTTTTTGCGTCATGATCTCTCTTGACATCCAAATTTATTTTGTAGGACTATAAAATTGAATATTGAATCTCCAATATGAAAATAGAAGATAACTAGGGAATAATGGTCCCTTTTTAATGATTTATTAAATAATTCTTATCTAACTCATGTAATTGCCAAATTATTTTCATATATTCCAACCTTTTAGGCAAAGATTTAAGTAGTATATGTGGCCTAACTAGAAACTCATAAAATATGACCATAGTGTTATTTGAATGAAAATACTAATCTCCCCAGTTGTGTTGAATGCCCGGTCCAGGCACCCTATCCTTTGTCCTTAATAAATCCATTATTTCCTTTTGAAATCTATCCAATAATGCACCTAAATACTATTGTAAACTTGTTGGAAACTTGTGTTGTCATTGATGTTAGCATAACATTGTTGCATTGATGTCAACCCTTAAGGAAGCAAGTGTGTTCAAGTTTTTTGGTTGCATTATGTTGTCAATTATCACTGGTGTCAACCTCTAATGTAGCAACAATGAGTAAGTCTTGTGGATATAAATCTCTTGTTTGGTTGAAATGTTGAGAAGGTGTTGCAGATGTTGAGATGGTTTCTGTGGTGTTTGGTTTCCAAGTTATTTTGAGAAATTTTGAATAAAAGAAAGTTTAGTGTGACAAAGTGGTGTTTAGTGTTTTGCTTTACATTTCTTCATGCTTGAAGATATGCTCATGCAGTTTGGATGTGATAATCAGAGGTGTTCAAAGGTGTCATATCTATTCTTTTAGGTTCTGGATCGTACTGTAGTAGATGTGTTTAACAATATGTTTGTTTGGTAAATAGGGCATATGGGAGAAATGAGATTGCTCTAAATTTCTCTGTAGTTAATTTTTTGGATTTTTGTATTGGGGAACATACTTATAATGTTTTTATCTACCTTTCCTTAAAGTTTCAGGTGTTGTGGTACTCCAAAAATATTTTCTGATGTGTTGGATGTTTGTGCCAATATGTCTAGTTGCACAAAATGAAAGTGTTCTTGAGCTTTAGGTGGTTGTAGTAGTTGTGAAGTATATTATGATGGTGTTGGATTATTTTGAGATGTTGTAAGTGTTTTTGTGTGGTACGAAAGATGCTTCTAGACCTTGAGAAGTGTGTTTGGAGTCGCTTGTTGGTGTTGGTGCAGGTTTGGCTAGCCTAGCATGCTAACACTAATTAAGGAGGATAATTGTTGATTGAGGAAGTGTTGAGAAGTGTTTTTGTATAGATTTGGGTCCCAATTAAGTAGTGGTGTGGTTTTTCTTCACTTATTTATGTTGTGGAAGTGTTTGGTGCCAACCTATTTGGTGTTGCATATTGAGGTGTATATGTTTCATTAAGGTCAACCTAATTGAGATTGTTTTAGGTTGTAGAGGGTATAAATGCAAGGAGAATTGTTGTGTGGATTATGTGAAGTGTGTGTAATGAAAAATATGTGAAAGTGATCAAGAGTGTTAATCTGAATGTGAGCCTTAATGCCTATGACTTCCTAATGCAGTGAGTAGAAGGTATCCACATTTTAGTGTATTTGATCAATTATTTTTTCTTTAGTGGAACTATACCTTCAACATATGAGAGATTCATTTTTAGTAGTTCAAATTGGAAATGATCCACCCCTTCTTTCTTTCTTCTAGACAGTGATTCCTTTGGCAGTGATCCTTTCTTTATCTTTCTTGGTAGTGAGCCTTATTGAATTCATATATTAGTGCTAATCCTCACCGTGGTTTTTCCCTTCTTTGGTTTTCCACATAAATCTAGTGTTCTTATTTGTTTGATGTGTTTCCATTACTTCTTTACATGTTTACATTTTTTTAATGCATTTTAAGGTTTTAATGGTGGATAAGGGTTTAAGGACTCATGCAAATTTGAATGTTAATTAGGGTTTTTAATGTTTTAAAAGTATACAATTGATTCACCCATCCCTCAATTGTCATGTGCATCTAACAATTGGTATCAAAGTTTTTGTTCCTAGGAAGAGGCTTAACTACTTGAGGTAGATCCATATGGCACACAAGAAAGCTATCAAAACTCCTTTGTTTGATGGAACAAATTATACCTATTGGAAAGATAGGATGGAGTATTTCTTAGTCTCCCTTGGATTTGTTGTTTGATAGTCTAATAAAACACGTTACACTATGCCTGCAAATGGACCATCAAATAATGATGAGATCAAGGCATATGAGAACAATGGAAAAGCAAGGAATGCAATCCTAAGTGGTCTTACTGATTCAAAAATTATGAAGGTTATAAGCTACAAGTTTGATAAATATTTCTAGACAAAGCTGGATGGAATCTATGAAGGAGATGATAAGGTCAAACAAATAAAGGTGCGGATCTAAAAGAAAAATTTGAAACCCTAAGGATGTCTAAAGATGAAGATATTTCTATCTACATGATCAAAGTTGATGAAGTGGAAATCTAGATGAAAGCGAAGTTGTGAAAAAGGTATTAAGAACTCTACCTAAAGCTTATAGTCATAAAGTTTTTGCTATTGGGGAAGTTCAAAATTTGGATCATTATTCTAGAGATCAAATGTTTGGTGCTTTAACTTCTTTTGAAATGAGAGAGTTTGGTCAAGATACTACAAGCAAAGAAACTAATTTTAAATTCTACAAAGTGGAAAAGGATGATGGATTAGATCCAAATGATCTTGATGAGGTGAAAGAAAACTTTGTGAGGAGATTGAAAAAGGGTATTGGAAAATAAAAAGGTAAGCTACCTTTCAAATGTTTCAATTGTGGAAAGATAGGTCATTATGCATCTAAATGTCCAATCAAAGTTACTAATGACAAAAAAAGGATCATAAGGGTAAATTATTCAAGAAGAGTCATTATGTTGAAAAGGAAACTAGTGTATTTGATGATGAAGAATTAGATTATCAAAATGAAGATAGTGATGAATGCTTGTTCATGGATCTAAATGTTGGAACTAATTCTACTAATATTGAAAGATGTGTGAAGGAAGGTTCTTTGAAAACAAATCATAACATTGAAGGAACTATGTTAACTATTTTTCATACTAGAGAGGAGAAGAATTATTGGATCATTGATAGTGCATGCTCAAATCATATGATAGGTGATAAGAGTAAGTTTGTTAAGCTTGAAAATTATGATGGTGATCTTGTTAAGTTTGGCGATGACACATTTTTTAAGATCTATGGAAAAGGTTAAATTTGTTTTGATGGAAAGCATAATATAGATGATGTTCCTTATTTCAAGGGTCTTTGGCATAATCTTCTAAGTGCAGGATAAATGTGTAGAAAAGGATATAATCTTGTATTTCAGAAATGTGGTTGTGAAATCAGAAAAGGAAGATCTATTATTTTGGTTGTTGATGGAACAAGGATATGAGGTAATGTCTATCAACTCAAAGGTAATGGTGCAAAGTTATTTATGTATCAAACTAATGAAAGTTGGCTATGGCATAGAAGAATGGGTCACATCAATTTTGATAGCCCAGAAAGGATAATCTCTAGTAATATTGTGAGAGATTTTCCAAAGATTACAAAACCAATCAATGCAATCTACAAAGAATGTCAAATTAGAAAGAAAAAAAGGAAAGATTCAAGACAAAAGAATATTCTACCACATGTCCCTTGGAGTTAGTGCATACAAATATATGTGAACCTACTAGAATTAGAAGCTTATGTGGTGATAGGTATTTCATGTTGTTAATTGATGATTATTCTAGAATGGCTTGGATTACATTTCACAAAGAAAATTTAGAAGCTCTAGATGATTTCAAAGAATTTAAGGCTATGGTTGAGAATGAAATTACCATGAAATTAAATTTTTTGAGGCCTGATAGAGGTGGTGACTTTACTTCAAATGAGTTAAACAAATTTTTGTGAAGATCATGGAATAAAGAGGCATTTTTCAATCCCTAGAACTCCTTAGCGGAATGAAGTTGTGGAAAGGAAAAATATAATAGTTTAGGAAGCAGTTATGACAATGACGAAGGAAGCTAATCTTCCAGATGTCTATTGGAGAGAAGAAATTCATATTGTAGTCTACATTCTTAATAGAGGTCAAGCAAAGGAAAAAAATTCAAATACTCCCTATGAATTATCATATGGTAAACCCCCTACTATGAAGTATTTTAGAGTTTTTGGAAGCAAGTGTTATATTAGAAGAGATGAAGAAATCTTAGGAAAGTTTGATGCAAGATATGATGAAGGAATCTTCCTTGGATACTCTACAAGAATCAAGGCCTACTAGTGTTATAACAATATATTGAAGAAGATTGTTGAGAGTGAAAATGTCAAAGTGAATGAAGAACCACATCAATGTTCAGTACTAATAGAAGGATATAAATTTTATGAATCCCATTGCAGTGAAGAAGAAAAATGTGAGGCCCAACGTCAACTGGATCTATGGACATTATGTTTTGTTGATATTGCATGATCATACTTTGATACATTATAATTTTACCTTATATTTTATTATGGATAATTGTTATTCGTGAACATTGAGCTTATATATTATGATGCATGTTAGACTAATTTCTCTTATGGGCCATAATTTAATGAGTATGCTGATTTTGATTAATTGATTTTATTGATATCTTGAATGATATGAGAATTGGAATAACATGCTTAGAGTAGAATATGTGATATTATGTTAATTAGGTGAATTTGTGGATGACCATGCAATGTGAATGCATATTTTACATTATGTGATTACAAGTGAATAATGGAACAACTATGCAAGCAGTATGAGTATTGTTGGTTTAAGTGGTGTAATTGAAGAGCTATTGCTTTGCATTGTAACATGTGCTTGGATGCTTGAAAATAAAAATAGAAAGAATGCATATGCTTGTATGTACAAAGAATGTGAAATATATATTGCATCCCATTATATTATGTTATTTATTTGGATTTAATTTTGTTTGAAAATGTACTAATTCTTTCATGAAGCGTGCAAGTAAAATTCCCTTAGCCACGGGAGTTGGAGGTTGCTAAAAAAACCTTGTTGTGTCACCCTATTAAGTCAGAGTCTTATGTGTTGTGTTGAAAATTTGTGTATCTAGTGAAATTGGGAAAGGGTGTAAGTGTTGAAATTGTTGGAAACCAAATGTGATTCAAAAAGAAAGAGGCAATTTTGAATTTCTTATTTAGTGCTATTTTAAGAGTCAATTTTGTCCTAATTTTAATTAATAGTTGCTTATTATTCACCCTAGGCCTATGACCTAAAGGTTGGGGAATATTTTTAGACTGCCATCTTACATTGCTTGTAAGAGGGGTGAAGAAAATGAGTGCATGTAGCCCATGTGAAGGTCATGCCTCATAAAGGAAAGGATGACATGGTAGTTGGGGCTGTTGGGGGAGAAGAATTTGAAGGATATTTTGTTAAGTATTATGCATTCTGATCTTGGCTAAGGAGAAGAAAGGGAGAGGAAGAGCTGAAGAAGAGGAAGGAAGAGTAGCAATCTCCTCTCAAGGTTTAAAGGTAGGGTCTTAACACTAGGTTTTGTTGAATGTATGTGCTAATCCATGTTGTGTTATGGTTGGGTGTTGTTGTTTTGCTGGATATTTATTTTGTGCAATGCTAAAAACTTTCTGCCAATCTCTTGTTTGAGTGTATGTACCAATTTTATGTTGTGCCATGCTTGGTTTAGCTATCTTGCTGAATTTTCTGTGTTGTGTAAAAGTTGTTAAGTTGGTGTACCCTATCAGGTTGGATCCCTAGTATTGGTAGTGAGTAACCCAAGTGGGGGATTAAGGGGGGAGAGATTCCCATGAGGTCACATGAATATTTCCTTGAGAAAAGAGTTGTAGTTGTAAGTAAAATGGGTATGGGTACCCATGGGTAAGAGTACCCTTTGTGGAAAATAAGGAAATGGGAAGTTTTGAGAATGGAGGAGGTTGCTATGCAAAAATATTTGTGAAACACTTGAAGTTAGTTGACCTTTGGTTGTGATCCTCCTAGCCTCTCCCTATGAAATCCATTAAAAATGGTTTTTGTGTAATGTTATCTTACCTAAAAGTGTGGTTCTCTTTTGTTGGCTGTGAAACTATGTTGTTATTTGAAAAAAATAAAATTGTTTGTGTGTGTCACCCAAGTTTGTTTAGCAGCCTCCCAAATTGAGGGCGGTTGGTTTTCTAGCCTATGGCTGGGTGGTGAGCACCCATGACTTGGAAAGTTATGTTGGTGTGCATGTGGAATTGGGAAAGTTACTACTTTGGAGTACAAATTGTCATATGTGTAAGATGCAACCTTTGTATGATGAAAATAAGATATAGAAGCTATTGTTTTGTTTACTGTTAGTATAGAAATAAAGAAAATTAATGTAGTTAGCCAAAATAAATGTATGGTATAGTTCTATTTTCATTCACTTTTTCAGCCAGGATGTAAACTATATTTTGGATGAGAATTGGGGTTTTGTTCAAGGAAAGAATGTATCTATATGCTTTAATCCACAATTGTATTATGAACAATAAATGTGTTTTAGTTTAAGGAATCATGGAACTCCATATATTGTGGGTTTACAATAGTCTATTGGTTAAATGTATGCTATAAAACAATGAAAACAAAGAGAATTTGAAGTTTCCTATCTACTGTTAAAGTATTTTATCACAACATCCATAGAAGCATTTTACTTTATTTTGATGGGTTCCAATTTATCTACTCGTTAATCTATAAGTTACATACTGCTAGGATAAAGATAAAAGCAAGAAAGAATCATGAGTTTTCTATAAACTTTTCAATTGTTGCTACACATTGTTGTATGAGAGATAAAAAGGAATAATAAGTTTGGATTTTGTTAATTCATTGAGTTGTTGTGTAAACTAGGCACATCATAATTCTTCCTTGCATACTTGTGATTGTTTAAATGATTTTAGTATTACTCTTATATAGCATAGTGTATAATAGAAAAAAGTTTAATAATCTCTTTATTTCTTTAGTTAACTAATTACAAAGCAAACCCCATCTCAGTGGGTATCTTAGTTCGTATGTACATTCAGTCCCTTGTTAGAATCTAGGGGTTTTAAATAGAAATGGTATGTATGGCTATAACCTTGCTTGTAACATCCAACCCCCATTGTATTTAGCATGTATTTTGGCCGGCATATGTTAGGAAGCTTGAATTTTAGTCAACCCTAGTTCATGATTCCTACAGAGAAGGAAGATATATTTAGTTAGATCTCAGAGAAAACCACATAAGTGAATGGACATGTACATGTATATGTTAGGTGATGTGGTTTCAAATAAAAAAAGAAATAAAATAAAATGACCAGAGACTTGGAGCTCTCTCACATTTTAGAGGCCTACGATAAATACAAATCGACTACATACATATTGTTCATGGCCCTATGGGAGCTACAACCCCATGAAGGTTCTTCTCTAAACACATGAAATACATACATACATACATACATACATCCATACATATATACATACATACATACATGTATATATACATACACACACACACACATATATGTTTTGTAAATAAAATGAATGAAGTGCCAAAAATAATAGAGGGGAGATATGCAAGCAGAGGTCGTGACCCTACAATAGATGATGTGGGTGTTGAATGGGGAAAATAATACAGTTAAAAGATAATTTCAAGAGATAAAAAATAAATAAATAGATAAAATGAAACCAAAAGGTGGTGCCTTGATTTGCCCTCTTAGGGATCTAAAACAAAAGAAAATGATATGAGAAAAAAAAATTCATACAAAATTGTAAAGAGGAAGGCCACAACATTTTCCCTAGTCAAGCCTCTTAGAAGGCATCGACCTCCTACCCCTTTGATTTGGTGAGACATAATCTAAGAAATAGATGACCCTCTTATCTTTCTTGCACACCAAGTAGAAGCTTGAAAACAAGCTTACAACGAGGGTTTCAAAGTATGTTTATTAAAATGGAAGTTATGACTAAGATCCTAACATTGAGTACATTTAGGTGTTAACATTACAACATACTTTACCTACATGCATAAATGCACTAGGCTTGGATGCACTATTCAAACAACAAAGCAATGAAATAAAAATAAAACAACAAACCCTAGATTTTCCCTCAATGTTGCCTCATAAATCTTCCTGTAAAACCCAACCAAATCATCATGTGTGGTGTGTTTTCCACGATCTAGGTGAGTAGCAAAGCAAGAGACATCGAAAGCCTACTCTTGCCATGGAATCATCACTCCTCCAGACCCTATCCACCGCCCTAATCCTACCGCTGCTCTCATTTTCCTACCAATAGAGATTAGGGTTAGAATGAGGAGATGAGAGGTAGGGAAAACTTTAGTGGTGAATCTTCGCCAATTGAAAAATTCTAGGAATCAACCAAGTCAAAATTGGTGAATTTCTCATACCCAATAGAGTGTCCAAATCGCCCAAATTTTACGAACTATATGTCCAATGCATGTCCATTGGCCAATGAGTTTTTTAATGAGATATATTTAAGCAAAAAATTTTCCATTTTCAAACTACATGCTTCAATTGGACTGACTAATATTTTCACCTGGAATCCTGAAAGCATTTAATAAAACACCTACATATTTTCCAATACTATTAAAACAACATTGTATCAGGACCCATTTCGCCAATTAAAATTTACAAATAGTTGCTTGTGCAGATCCATTTCGCCAATTAAAATTTATTAATAGTTGCTCATGAGGACCTATTTTTCCAATAACATTAAAAAATAATTACGTTGGAGGACACATTTCCCCTTGAAAATTACAACGTATTGTTGTATAAGCAAGCAAGATTTTCCAAATTTTTAATATACCATTTAAAAATCCTACAGAATTTTCCTAATATGGAATCATGGATTGATATAAATACAATCGAAAGTGTGTTCTTACACATTTTGTTTGGTTCTAAGGTTCTACTTCTCCATTCAAAAGCCAACAAAATCCGAAAACATAGACTTAAAAGGTGAGTGATCATTTCTTCATTGTGTTATTAGTTATAATAATACGTTTTCTTTATCTCTTTTCCATTCTTGCTTCAACAAACTAAACCTTAGAAGTTAGAACCAAACTCTGAAGTTTCAAAGTTTTTGAAACCTCTGACCCACCGAGTAGAAAGATGACTAGGAAAGACTTGCAACTCAAAAAAGTGAACCATCAACCAACTTGGGGAATAGGAAGTTATGAAAATTTAGAACTCCATCACAAGGTTAAAAAAACTCTAAGGACTAGCGACTAAGGTTAGGAAAAGCCAAAAAAATTATATTGTATTTCATGGTATTGAATTTGATATGTGATTCTGCATCATTTGTAAAGAACAACACTTATCACACAACTTATAAATTCCTATTGCATTTCCATTCACACAATATTTGATAAATAACTAAAAGGAATATTATTAATCCATTCCTTGAACATAAGCTAACAGTTCAACATCTGTAACTTATAAGTTATAAGGTAACAAAAGCTAACAGTTCAACATAAATAACTTATAAAGGCATCCACCCAACTTAAACAATAAAAGCTTAAACTACCAAATCACCTAAATTATAATAAGAAATCCTTACGCATCCATCACCATAAAATATTTATTCATAGATAAACATTCCACAACAATGAAACTATCCAAAAATCTATTATTCCAATAATAGACAATCCACTGGAAAATATAGAGTTTTTTGTCTTGATAACGATTTCTTGAAGATAACTATTTTAGAAATTAAATTAAAAAGTCTTTGAAGTATCAAGAGAGCCAAATTAAATAAAATAACATAAAAAACTAAAAACTAAACAATGGTCCCACTCCCAACACCAACTCCTTCACTTTCAATTATTTCCACCTCCTTCTCCTTCAGTAACACCTCCTATGCCTTTACTCTTTGCCTGTATTCCTGATACTTGGTGACAATTGCGGTGATGTTTTTGATTCCTGGAGTTGTAGTAATTTGTAACTTGGTTCTCCATGTGACCAAATCCTTTTAGACTCAACCAAAATCTGATATCTTTTCTCTTCTCCACATTTATAAGTCCTCAAGTGGATCTCCATTCCATTGAGTTTCAAGGAATCCCATGTCACTATAGTAGGATCAACTATTTTTTTCTTGAATATCTCTCTAAACTTCAGTATATCTAGAATTTTGTCATCAAACTCATCAGTAATTTCCACTCCCAGAATACAACAATCTTCTTTAACTTCCACCAACATTTCATAATATTGTTCAAGTGTATTATTAATTTCCTTCACCAAATTATCATACATATTCAATTTCTATTCCAATGAAATGGACCAGGAAGGGTCTAGCTCCTTAGGATTATTCACAATTTTCTCACCAATTAATATCTTTGGATCCATAGAGTTAAATTCTTTCATTTCTTGAGCAAGCACATAAATACTAGTTTGATCTTTTATGAGCTATTGAAGTTCTGTTACTAACTCCTTCGTCTTATTAACAACTTGAGTGTAAAAGAGCACAAATTTATTCAGAAAGAAGATAGCCTCTTGAGATATTTTATCGATCCCCTCACAAGCAGCTTTGGAATAGATCAAATTCTTTTAATTTTCTCTATGGTGAGCACATCGATGCCCTCTACTTGAGAACTTGAGGCTTCATCAGATGTAGGAGTGCCATGGAAGAAATAAAGTTACTCAATGCAAGGACTTGAGATTCCAATTTTATATTTTCTTTTGTCTATTCTTTCACTCTTTTAATCAAGGTATTGACTGAATAATTGGCATGGTACACATCACCTTCTAGTGTTGGAGGCCCCATATCAACATTTGTGACTTTGTAGTCTACCTCTATTATTTTATCTTCATTTAAATCCTTCACAAGCTCAACAATTTCTAACATTTGATTTCTAGAAGTAGCATCAGTCACCATCCTCGACATCCTCCTGGATTTCTAAGCTTTTGATGAGCTTTGAAGTAACTTTGAAACTATATCCACTCTAGCTGTCATTGTAGGAATATGCTTTCTCTTATTCTCCACTACTTTTTTCAGCCATCCTGGGAAGGCTACTACCAAACCAGAATCTTCATTTCCACTAATAGTTTCTTTAGCAACATTAGTCGTGATAGGTGGATTATCAATTTGAGGTGGAGAAGAGGGAAATTCAGAGTTAGACAAAGGAGGAAATATATTATCTTTAGTGATCGTTTTAAAGATAGCTTCAGAATCTACAGCCACAAGTTTTCCTTGATTGGTCTGCTTCTTAGGGGTAGGAGAAAGCACATAGTCTTGTTCACAGATGCTCCTTCAACTTGATTGTTTCTTCTAGCATATCACCATCACCTTCTGATTAAGAATTTGCACTAGAGGACCTAACAGAGAGTTTCCCCAATGATATACTTGCACCAGATGCTTGCATAGACCCCTGTTCATTCTTTTGTGATGACTTAGGTTCCTAAATAGGACCAAAAACTTGTTACCATTTCCCATACAACCAGTCCTGGGTTCTTTTAAGCATTGGGGTAGCACACACCCTCATATCTAAAATTTCACTTTGGCTCCAATCAACCCTAGGGTGGGATTTATCAGGCAATTTTTCATATGCAAGATCTATGATTGTTCAATCCTCAGCTACATTTTTAGGAATGTGAAATGACAGACTAAAAGCCTGTATCTATTTTAGCATTAGCCTCATATAATCTCTTCTCAAAACTTCCTTCTCATCGAAACAATCTTCCCATAAATATTTGATAGATGGCTGATGTCAATTTAAGCTCCCTCCATAGAGATTATGCTTCACAAAACCCTTACTATCAAAATTAGCTCTCATAGACAACTTCTGGAGGTTATATTCCTTGAGAATTCCTTTGGCTCCCCTGGCCATCTAGTTTTTTTTTCACACAAAAGAAGGGGTCTCCAATGGGAAGACATACCCTTGTTTCCCCATGTTCGTATACTTAATATTAACCATGGCCATTTGTCGAAAAACTTCCAGAAATATTAGTAAATCTTTAGGATACCAAGGTAATTTAAATGAGGATTTCTCAAAATTCCATATTCTCAGATAGGAAAACTTATCAAATTGGATATAAAAACTCTCAAATTTTGATACTTGAGAGAAATCAATTTAGGGGAAAGGCGCATTTCTGGATTTACATCTAGCTTCCTCATGACCTCCATTAAAAATGCATCATTAACATGACAAAAATCACCCATTCCAAATTATTTAGTGAGCTGAGGAAAGCATTTATACACAGGCATATCAAAATCTTGGGTTCCTTGTGGCTCCAACCTAGGCCAAAAGGACCTCTGACTACCTACAATGTACGTCAGGCAAGAACACATATAGAAAGTAGCAGTCTTATGGAAATTAATTAATTGCTCATTCAAATCGAAGCAAATAACTTCAGCCTAGTCAATGAAAATGTTCTCATTGTAGGCTATCAAGATAAACCAAAACATCCAATCCTCAAATAATTCAACCTATTGATTCCAAACAATGCGGTGCAATAAAGCAATAGCATCTACAATTTCTCCCTTAAAATGCAATCTTTTGAGTTTACTCGGCAGTTGTAACTTACCTTTCTTTTCAGACTTCAACTAGGTTTTGGCCATGGAGTTCTTACACTAGTCCTTATTCGCTTTGAAAAATTCACTTGCCACTGTGATAGACATGTCTTCTATAGGTTCCCTTTCTAGAATCCCCAACATGCAGGAAACAATTTCAGGAGAAATTTTTGCAATTACAATTTCATTCGTGGCTTTAATTTCTGGTGTTTGCGGAATGTACCTTCTCGCACATGCACTTATTAGGTCCATACTCAACACAACTTCTAGAAACCCTTCAGCCTAAGCTAGCCCACTTTCTAAGAGTTTTATATCCAGCTCAGACTTGTCATCCCTCTCCAAGCATGCCTAAAATTCATCTAACTTAAAAGGTCTGAGCGTCGTATCCCTTACACTGATCCAACATTCACCCCACATGAGCACAAATTCATAGAGAATGAATGTTTTCACATGAGATTCTTATAAGTACTGGCCTTGGCAAAGAATGAGAATGCAGGCTAAATTTTTGAGTACAACTTCACCACCCACTTATGCTGTTATTTTTTATAGGATGTGCTTTAAATGTGGCATTCAACTTCATATCTCAAAAAGATAGCCTTTAAACCTGCATGCTTTTGGAAATTCTTCAAAAGACAACTCAAGTTTATTCTGTACATAACATTCAATGAGATGTCAGACGACGACTCCTTTGAAAGGCAAGATAAGTCCATCATGTCGCATGGTCACTGAAACTTGGAACCTCAAAACCAAACTCTGAAGTTTCAATGTTTTCAAAACCTCTGACCCACCAACTAAATCCACACACCATAACTCAAAGGTTATGTATGCATGAACTTAAGTTACTCAACAAAGTGAACCAAGTTGGGGAATAGGGTAGTTATGAAAATTTAGAACTTCGTGACAATGTAACAAGTCACATGGTTATAAAACTCAAAGGCCTAGTGACTAAGCTTTCTTTGCTCCCTTATTTTGAGTCTACAACCATACATCAAATGTTCATCGAACGA
>VDFB02000003.1:610331119-610425201 GCA_007258455.2 Sequoia sempervirens
AGTGTTATATTAGAAGAGATGAAGAAATCTTAGGAAAGTTTGATGCAAGATATGATGAAGGAATCTTCCTTGGATACTCTACAAGAATCAAGGCCTACTAGTGTTATAACAATATATTGAAGAAGATTGTTGAGAGTGAAAATGTCAAAGTGAATGAAGAACCACATCAATGTTCAATACTAATAGAAGGATATAAATTTTATGAATCCCATTGCAGTGAAGAAGAAAAATGTGAGGCCCAACGTCAACTGGATCTATGGACATTATGTTTTGTTGATATTGCATGATTATACTTTGATACATTATAATTTTACCTTATATTTTATGATGGATAATTGTTATTCGTGAACATTGAGCTTATATATTATGATGCATGTTAGATTAATTTCTCTTATGGGCCATAATTTAATGAGTATGCTGATTTTGATTAATTGATTTTATTGATATCTTGAATGATATGAGAATTGGAATAACATGCTTAGAGTAGAATATGTGATATTATGTTAATTAGGTGAATTTGTGGATGACCATGCAATGTGAATGCATATTTTACATTATGTGATTACAAGTGAATAATGGAACAACTATGCAAGCAGTATGAGTATTGTTGGTTTAAGTGGTGTAATTGAAGAGCTATTGCTTTGGATTGTAACATGTGCTTGGATGTTTGAAAATAAAAATAGAAAGAATGCATATGCTTGTATGTATAGAGAATGTGAAATATATATTGCATCCCATCATATTATGTTATTTATTTGGATTTAATTTTTTTTGAAAATGTACTAATGCTTTCATGAAGCGTGCAAGTAAAATCCCCTTAGCCATGGGAGTTGGAGGTTGCTAAAAAAACCTTGTTGTGTCACCCTGTTAAGTCAGAGTCTTATGTGTTGTGTTGAAAATTTGTGTATCTAGTGAAATGGGGAAAGGGTGTAAGTGTTGAAATTGTTGGAAACCAAATGTGATTCAAAAAGGAGGCAATTTTGAATTTCTTATTTAGTGCTACTTTAAGAGTCAATTTTGTCCTGATTTTAATTAATAGTTGCTTATTATTCACCCTAGGCCTATGACCTAAAGGTTGGGGAATATTTTTAGACTGTAAGCATGGTCATATCACATTAATGACCCATCTTACATTGCTTGTAAGAGGGGTGAAGAAAATGAGTGCATGTAGCCCATGTGAAGGTCATGCCTCATAAAGGAAAGGATGACATGGTAGTTGGGGCTGTTGGGGGAGAAGAATTTGAAGGATATTTGGTTAAGTATTATGCATTCTGATCTTGGATAAGGAGAAGAAAGGGAGAGGAAGAGCTAAAGAAGAGGAAGGAAGAGTAGCAATCTCCTCTCAAGGTTTAAAGGTAGGGTCTTAACGCTAGGTTTTCTTGAATGTATGTGCTAAATCCATGTTGTGTTATGGTTGGATGTTGTTGTTTTGGTGGATATTTATTTTGTGCAATGCTAAAAACTTTCTCCCAATCTCTTGTTTGAGTGTATGTACCAATTTTATGTTGTGCCATGCTTGGTTTAGCTATCTTGCTGAATTTTATGTGTTGTGTAAAAGTTGTTAAGTTGGTGTACCCTATCAGGTTGGCTCCCTAGTATTGGTAGTGAGTAACCCAAGTGGGGGATTAAGGGGGGAGAGATTCCCATGAGGGCACATGAATATTTCCTTGAGAAAAGAGTTGTAGTTGTAAGTAAAATGGGTATGAGTACCCATGGGTAAGAGTACCCTTTGTGGAAAATAAGGAAATGGGAAGTTTTGAGAATGGAGGAGGTTGCTATGCATAAATATTTTTGAAACACTTGAAGTTAGTTGACCTATGGTTGTGATACTCCTAGCCTCTCCCTATGAAATCCATTAAAAATGGTTTTTGTGTAATGTTATCTTACCTAAAAGTGTGGTTCTCTTTTGTTGGCTGTGAAACTATGTTGTTATTTGATTTTTATTTTTTTTATTTTTGTGTGTGTCACCCAAGTTTGTTTAGCAGCCTCCCAACTCGAGGGTGGTTGGTTTTCTAGCCTATGGTTGGGTGGTGAGCATCCCATGGCTTGGAAAGTTATGTTGGTGTGCATGTGGAATTGGGAAAGTTACTGCTTTGGAGTACAAATTGTCATATGTGTAAGATGCAACCTTTGTATGATGAAAATAAGATATAGAAGCTATTGTTTTGTTTACTGTTAGTATAGAAATAAAGAAAATTAATGTAGTTAGCCAAAATAAATGTATGGTATAGTTCTATTTTCATTCACTTTCTCAGCCAGGATGTAAACTATATTTTGGATGAGAATTGAGGTTTTGTTCAAGGAAAGAATGTATCTATGCTTTAATCCACATTTGTATTATGAACAATAAATGTGTTTTAGTTTAAGGAATCATGGAACTCCATATATTGTGGGTTTACAATAGTCTATTGGTTGCATGTATGCTATAAAACAATGAAAACAAAGAGAATTTGAAGTTTCCTATCTACTATTAAAGTATTTTATCACAACATCCATAGAAGCATTTTATTTTATTTTGATGGGTTCCAATTTATCTACTTGTTAATCTATAAGTTACATACTGCTAGGATAAAGATAAAAGCAAGAAAGAATCATGAGTTTTCTATAAACTTTTCAATTGTTGCTACACATTGTTGTATGAGAGATAAAAAGGAATAATAAGTTTGGATTTTGTTAATTCATTGAGTTGTTGTGTAAACTAGGCACATCATAATTCTTCCTTGCATACTGGTGATTGTTTAAATGATTTTAGTATTACTCTTATATAGCATAGTGTATAATAGAAAAAAGTTTAATAATCTCTTTATTTCTTTAGTTGACTACTTACAAAGCAAACCCCATCTCAGTGGGTATCTTAGTTCGTATGTACATTTAGTCCCTTGTTAGAATCTAGGGGTTTTAAATAGAAATGGTATGTATGGCTATAACCTTGCTTGCAACATCCAACCCCCATTGTATTTAGCATGTATTTTGGTCGGCATATGTTAGGAAGCTTGAATTTTAGTCAACCCTAGTTCATGATTCCTACAGAGAAGGAAGATATATTTAGTTAGATCTCAGAGAAAACCACATAAGTGAATGGACATGTACATGTATATGTTAGGTGATGTGGTTTCAAATAAAAAAAGAAATAAAATAAAATGACCTGAGATTTGGAGCTCTCTCACATTTTAGAGGCCTACGATAAATACAAATCGACTACATACATATTGTTCATGGCCCTATGGGAGCTACAACCCCATGAGGGTTCTTCTCTAAACACATGAAATACATACATACATACATACATACATATATACATACATACATACATACATACATGTATACATACATACATACACACACACATATATATGTTTTGTAAATAAAATGAATGAAGTGCCAAAAATAATAGAGGGGAGATATGCAAGCAGAGGTCGTGACCCTACAATAGATGATGCGGGTGTTGAACGGGGAAAATAATACAGTTAAAAGATAATTTCAAGAGATAAAAAATACATAAATAGATAAAATGAAACCAAAAGGTGGTGCCTTGATTTGCCCTCTTAGGGATCTAAAACAAAATAAAATGATATGAGAAAAAAAAATTCATACAACATTGTAAAGAGGAAGGCCACAACATTTTCCCTAGTCAAGCCTCTTAGAAGGCATCGACCTCCTACCCCTTTGATTTGGTGAGACATAATCTAAGAAATAGATGACCCTCTTATCTTTCTTGCACACCGAGTAGAAGCTTGAAAACAAGCTTACAATGAGGGTTTCAGAGTATGTTTATTAAAATGGAAGTTATGAATAAGATCCTAACAATGAGTACATTTAGGTGTTAACATTACAACATCCTTTACCTACATGCATAAATGCACTGGGCTTGGATGCACTATTCAAACAACAAAGCAATGAAATAAAAATAAAACAACAAACCCTAGATTTTCCCTCAATGTTGCCTCATAAATCTTCCTGTAAAACCCAACCAAATCATCATGTGGTGTGTTTTCCACGATCTAGGTGAGTAGCAAAGCAAGAGACATCGAAAGCCTACTCTTGCCATGGAATCATCGCTCCTCCAGACCCTATCCACCGCCCTAATCCTACCGCTGCTCTCATTTTCCTACCAATAGAGATTAGGGTTAGAATGAGTAGATGAGAGAGGTAGGGAAAACTTTAGTGGTGAATCTTCACCAATTGAAAAATTCTAGGAATCAACCAAGTCAAAATTGGTGAATTTCTCATACCCAACAGAGTGTCCAAATTGCCCAAATTTTACGAACTATATGTCCAATGCATGTCCATTGGCCAATGAGTTTTTTAATGAGGTATACTTAAGCAACAAATTCTCCATTTTCAAACTACATGCTTCAATTGGAATGACTAATATTTTCACCTGGAATCCTGAAAGCATTTAATAAAATACCTACATATTTTCCAATACTATTAAAACAACATTGTATCGGGACCCATTTCGCCAATTAAAATTTACAAATAGTTGCTTGTGCAGACCCATTTCGCCAATTAAAATTTATAAATAGTTGCTCATGAGGACCTATTTTTCCAATAACATTAAAAAATAATTATGTTGGAGGACACATTTCCCCTTGAAAATTACAACGTATTGTTGTATAAGCAAGCAAGATTTTCCAAATTTTTAATATACCATTTAAAAATCCTACAGAATTTTCCTAATATGGAATCATGGATTGATATAAATACAATCGAAAGTGTGTTCTTACACATTTTGTTTGGTTCTAAGGTTCTACTTCTCCATTCAAAAGCCAACAAAATCCGAAAACATAGACTTAAAAGGTGAGTGATCATTTCTTCATTGTGTTATTAGTTATAATAATACATTTTCTTTATCTCTTTTCCATTCTTGCTTCAACAAACTAAACCTTAGAAGTTAGAACCAAACTCTGAAGTTTCAAAGTTTTTGAAACCTCCGACCCACCGAGTAGAAAGATGACTAGGAAAGACTTGCAACTCAAAAAAGTGAACCATCAACCAACTTGGGGAATAGGAAGTTATGAAAATTTAAAACTCCATGAAAAGGTTAAAAAAACTCTAAGGACTAGCGACTAAGGTTAGGAAAAGCCAAAAAAATTATATTGTATTTCATGGTATTGAATTTGATATGTGATTCTGCATCATTTGTAAAGAAAAACACTTATCACACTACTTATAAATTCCTATTGCATTTCCATTCACACAATATTTGATAAATAACTAAAAGGAATATTATTAATCCATTCCTTGAACATAAGCTAACAGTTCAACATCCGTAACTTATAAGTTATAAGGTAACAAAAGCTAACAGTTCAACATAAATAACTTATAAAGGCATCCACCCAACTTAAACAATAAAAACTTAAACTACCAAATCACCTAAATTATAATAAGAAATCCTTACGCATCCATCACCATAAAATATTTATTCATAGATAAACATTCCACAACAATGAAACTATCCAAAAATCTATTATTCCAATAATAGACAATCCATTGGAAAATATAGAGTTTTTTGTCTTGATAACGGTTTCTTGAAGATAACTGTTTTAGAAATTAAATTAAAAAGTCTTTGAAGTATCAAGAGAGCCAAATTAAAATAAAATAACATAAAAAACTAAAAACTAAACAATGGTCCCACTCCCAGCACCAACTCCTTCACTTTCAATTATTTCCACCTCCTTCTCCTTCAGTAACACCTCCTATGCCTTTACTCTTTGCCTGTATTCCTAATATTTGGTGACAATTGTGGTGATGTTTTTGATTCCTGTAGTTGTAGTAATTTGTAACTTGGTTCTCCATGTGACCAAATCCTTTTAGACTCAACCAACATCTGATATCTTTTCTCTTCTCCACATTTATAAGTCCTCAAGTGGATCTCCATTCCATTGAGTTTTAAGGAATCCCATGTCAATATAGTAGGATCAACTATTTTTTTCTTGAATATCTCTCTAAACTTCAGAGAGATCTCTTTTATATCTAGAATTTTGTCATCAAACTCATCAGTAATTTCCACTCCTAGAATATGACAATCTTCTTTAACTTCCACCAACATTTCATAATTTTGTTCAAGTGTATTATTAATTTCCTTCACCAAATTATCATACATATTCAATTTCTATTCCAATGAAATGGACCAAGAAGGGTCTAGCTCCTTAGGATTATTCACAATTTTCTCACCAATTAATATCTTTGGATCCATAGAGTTCAATTCTTTCATTTCTTGAGCAAGCACATAAAGACTAGTTTGATCTTTTATGAGCTATTGAAGTTCTGTTACTAACTCCTTCGTCTTATTAACAACTTGAGTGTAAAAGAGCACAAATTTATTCAGAAAGAAGATAACCTCTTGAGATATTTTATCAATCCCCTCACAAGCAGCTCTGGAATAGATCAAATTCTTTTAATTTTCTCTATGGTGAGCACATCGATGCCCTCTACTTGAGAACTTGAAGCTTCATCAGATGTAGGAGTGCCATGGAAGAAATAAAGTTACTCAATGCAAGGACTTGAGATTCCAATTTTATATTTTCTTTTGTCTATTCTTTCACTCTTTTAATCAAGGTATTGACTGAATAATTGGCATTGTACACATCACCTTCCAGTGTTGGAGGCCCCATATCAACATTTGTGACTTTGTAGTCTACCTCTGTTATTTTATCTTCATTTAAATCCTTCACAAGCTCAACAATTTCTAACATTTGATTTCTAGAAGTAGCATCAGTCACCATCCTCGACATCCTCCTGGATTTCTAAGCTTTTGATGAGCTTTGAAGTAACTTTGAAACTATATCCACTTTAGCTGTCATTGTAGGAATATGCTTTCTCTTATTCTCCACTACTTTTTTCAACCATCCTGGGAAGGCTACTACCAAACCATAATCTTCATTTCCATTAATAGTTTCTTTAGCAACATTAGTCGTGATAGGTGGATTATCAATTTGAGGTGGAGAAGAGGGAAATTCAGAGTTAGACAAAGGAGGAAATATATTATCTTTAGTGATCTTTTTAAAGATAGCTTTAGAATCTACAACCACAAGTTTTCCTTGATTGGTCTGCTTCTTAGGGGTAGGAGAAAGCACATAGTCTTGTTCACAGATGCTCCTTCAACTTGATTGTTTCTTCTAGCATATCACCATCACCTCCTGATTGAGAATTTGCACTAGAGGACCTAACAGAGAGTTTCCCCAATGATACACTTGCACCAGATGCTTGCATAGACCCCTGTTCATTCTTTTGTGATGACTTAGGTTCCTAAACAGGACCAACAACTTGTTACCATTTCCCATACAACCAGTCCTGGGTTCTTTTAAGCATTGGGGTAGCACACACCCTCATATCTGAAATTTCACTTTGGCTCCAATCAACCCTAGGGTGGGATTTATCAGAAAATTTTTCATATGCAAGATCTATGATTGTTCAATCCTCAGCTACATTTTTAAGAATGTGAAATGATAGACCGAAAGCTTGTATCTATTTTAGCGTTAGCCTCATATAATCTCTTCTCAAAACTTCCTTCTCATCGAAACAATCTTCCCATAAATATTTGATAGATGGCTAATGTCAATTTAAGATCCCTCCATAGAGATTATGCTTCACAAAACCCTTACTATCAAAATTAGCTCTCATAGACAAATTCTGGAGGTTATATTCCTTGAGAATTCCTTTAGCTCCCCTGGCCATCTGGTTTTTTTTTCACACAAAAGAAGGGGTCTCCAATGGGAAGACATACCCTTGTTTCCCCATGTTCGTATACTTAATATTAACCATGGCCATTTGTCGAAAAACTTCCAGAAATATTAGTAAATCTTCAGGATACCAAGGTAATTTAAATGAGGATTTCTCAAAATGCCATATTCTCAAATAGGAAAACTTATCAAATTGGATATAAAAACTCTCAAATTTTGATACTTGAGAGAAATCAATTTAGGGGAAAGGCGCATTTTTGGATTTACATCTAGCTTCCTCATGACCTCCATTAAAAATGCATCATTAACATGACAAAAATCACCCATTCCAAATTATTTAGTGAACTGAGGAAAGCATTTATACACATGCATATCAAAATCTGGGGTTCCTTGTGGCTCCAACCTAGGCCAAAAGGACCTCTAACTACCTACAATGTACGTCAGGCAAGAACACATATAGAAAGTAGCAGTCTTATGGAAATTAATTAATTGCTCATTCAAATGGAAGCAAATAACTTCAGCCTAGTCAATGAAAATGTTCTCATTGTAGGCTATCAAGATAAACCAAAACATCCAATCCTCAAATAATTCAACCTATTGATTCCAAACAACGTGGTGCAATAAAGCAATAGCATATGCAATTTCTCCCTTAAAATGCAATCTTTTGAGTTTGCTCGGCAGTTGTAACTTACCTTTCTTTTCAGACTTCAACTAGGTTTTGGCCATGGAGTTCTTACACTAGTCCTTATTCACTTTGAAAAATTCACTTGCCACTGTGATAGACATGTCTTCTATAGGTTCCCTTTCTAGAATCCTCAACATGCAGGAAACAACTTCAGGAGAAATTTTTGCCATTACAATTTCATTCACGACTTTAATTTCTCGTGTCTGCGGAATGTACCTTCTCGCACATGCACTTATTAGGTCCATACTCAACACAACTTCTAGAAACCCTTTAGCCTAAGCTAGCCCACTTTCTAAGAGTTTTATATCCATCTCAGACTTGTCATCCCTCTCCAAGCATGCCTAAAATTCATCTAACTTAAAAGGTCTGAGCGTCGTATCCCTTACACTGATCCAACATTCACTCTACATGAGCACAAATTCATAGAGAATGAATGTTTTCACATGAGATTCTTAGAAGTACTGGCCTTGGCAAAGAATGAGAATGCAGGCTAAATTTCTGAGTACAACTTCACCACCCACTTATGCTGTTATTTTTTATAGGACGTGCTTTAAATGTGGCATTCAACTTCATACCTCAAAAAGATAGCCTTTAAACCTGCATGCTTTTGTAAATTCTTGAAAAAACAACTCAAGTTTATTCTGTACATAACATTCAATGAGATGTCAGACGATGACTCCTTTGAAAGGCAAGATAAGTCCATCATGTCGCATGGTCACTGAAACTTGGAACCTCAAAACCAAAGTCTGAAGTTTCAATGTTTTCAAAACCTCTGACCCACCAACTAAATCCACACACCATAACTCAAAGGTTATGTATGCATGAACTTAAGTTACTCAACAAAGTGAACCAAGCTGGGGAATAGGGTAGTTATGAAAATTTAGAACTTCGTGACAATGTAACAAGTCACATGGTTATAAAACTCAAAGGCCTAGTGACTAAGCTTTCTTTGCTCCCTTATTTTGAGTCTAGAACCATACATTAAATGTTCATCGAACGATTGAGTAATTTATGATATAAATAATAAAAATGTGTTTTAAATTTTTTTATTTTTAACCATTAATGCGCTCAGATTATCAAGGCCTTTATTAAATGAATTACAATGTCACATTAATAGCACAACCATTAATAGAACTAAGAACAATAACACTTAACGTTGCAAAGGACTTGATAAAAGGAATTACAATGTCAAATTAATAGCACAACATTTACTTTATTACAAATGAATTACAATGTCACATTATTACATAGTACAAATACAAATGTAATACATGTGTATTGCTTTATGTTTTACTTTTAAATTTGTATGCAATTTTTTTTTGCTAGGTAAAACACTGCTAGGGGCAACACCCTGTATTGATTATCAAAAAAGGATTACTTGAGTTTCTATTTTTCAAAAAACCACCCTGAAGGATTTTTCTGTCAAGTGACCTTCCCTGATCAGCTAGCCCATCCAGATTTTCATGCATTACAAAATTGGCTTGAATTTTAGTACAGGCACTCCAAGACTTAGGACTAACTCAATTACCCTATTACTATTACTATTTCTATTCAACAACAAAAAGTTGAAATCATACCCAACCAGACTTTATTATTCCTCATCATCCTCTTCATCATCATCATCCTTTGACTCTATGCATTTTAGGTACACCTTGCAATTTGCAATCACTGGGCAGTCCTCCACATTTCTGGTGTGCTGGGATTTTATCCTTTTCCTTTGGGTCCTTGGGATCATTCACAAGCCATTCTTCCCCATCTCCAAGGTCCCAATCATCATCATCACCCGCGAAAATTTCCTCTGCTAGACCTTCATCCTTTGCATATCTCATTTCCCACCCATGCAGGAGATTAGTCATCAACTTTACTACCCTGAGGAGAATGCTAAGGTTCCTTTTAGCCCACAATTTTTCAAATCCTTCTGGGTCTATGGTTCAAACCAAAGGAAACTTCATTACCTCTCTCCCTCTCATCTGCATCATGTAGTAGTTCGGTGGCATGGGAATTTTTGTATTCTCATCCACATTATCTAGCACTGTGTCAATGTCGCCCAGTCATGCGTGCATGAAGACCATTTGGGTCAATTTTTTGCTTATCTCTTTCGAGACTCCCATATGCAAAAGGACTACTAAGAACATTGCTAGAATCTTCGTATTTTCTCTGGCTCTGTGATAAACATTCAGAAATTCCGGCCCAACCACTTGCTTGGTTTCCCAAAGAATGAGTGGATGGGTCAAATTCATCAGCCCCTACAGTCACTTATCGGTTATTTCCCCTTTGAAGGCTTGTTGTTGCTTCTCCGAGTCTAATGCAAGTGGTGTTTTCATTTTACTCCTTGCCCACAACTCACCTTTCTGGAATTTTCTACCACTACTTCGAATTTTGCAAATGCAATGTGATAAATGGCTACTTACTCCACCTTTGCATGCAATTATTTCATAAATAGATAATATTGAATTTCTCAAAGGAAAAAAATTTGATTTGAATAGATTGATAAACACTTAACTCAAAAAATAACTCTTTGATGGCAAATTTATTTTTTCATTTGTATTGCTTTATGTTTTACTTTTAAATTTGCATGCAATTATTTCATAAATAGATAATACTTAATTTTTCAAAGGAAAAAAAAATGATTTAGAATAGATTCATAGACACTGAAATCAGAAAATAACTCTTTACTGTAAATTTATAACTATTTATTTTATTACAACTTAATTACAATGTCACATTATTACTATCACTATTACTAACCCTATTTAATAAATTATGGGCCACTAGTGCCACTACTAGCTTGATTCATGCAAAACAAAAAACCAACATAGTCAATTTGTGTATCTTAAGCCTTACATGTACAATTAAAAATTAAAATGTTTAATTTAATTGACATCTAGCTACATGCAAATTGTACCTCAATCTGAGAAGCTATCAAAATCACCAAACTCCAGTCAGCACTACCAGTGCACTCAAACGATATGAAATCATTATAAATCTTGTTTCATTAAAGCTATGAGTTGTCCAATCAATTGCTTTGGATGTCAAAACTAAAAGATTGAGAATTTCAATTAAAAGAAATGTAATATGTCAAGGCATTGAAAAGGGAGAAATGAGCCTTGATCTTTCCACGTGTCTTCATCTAACGGTTCTCGTGTTATTCTAGAGGTTTCAATTTGAAAGTCTACTACTTCAAAGATTTACTTTTGGAATGTAACTATATTCGTCCATCAAAAATTCATTGAATGGTTGTGGTTATATTGATTTTCCTTTACATCCTTTTTGTAAAACGTTCTTAAGTTTTTAAGCCTTGGTCCTACGTTCTTCGTAGGCGATCCCTCTTTTAAAACAAACTTTCTGCACATGCATATTTTTGCCACTTAAGTTCTATCACTCATCGCCAAAATCCAACCCATCGAGTTCATTACCACGATGATGAGCCTTGATCTCCCCACGTGTTCGCATCTAATGGTTCTAGTGTAATTCTGGAGGTTTCAATTCACAAATCTACTGCTTGAGAGATATACTTCATGAATGCAACTATAGTTGTCCATCAAAAAATCATCAAATGGTAGTGGTCCATAATGTTGCATGGTTGTTGAAACTTGGAACCTTAGAACCAAAGTCTAAAGTTTTGAAGTTGTCAAAACTTTCGACCCATTGACTATGTAGATGACCAAGAAAGACTTGCAACTAAGGTTAGGAAAAGCACCAAAACCTTGAATTTGGTGAATTAAGATAGGAAAGGTGGAAATGACAGTGCATTTATGAAGTGAAGATTTTAGGTAGATTTTAACAAGTGGACATGACTGGAGGATCGATCGGTAATTAAAATCACATGTGGAGTTTGGAAAATTATTACCTCTCAAGCCTTGGCCAAGCCTGGAATTTGATGGCTACCCCTACTTGTCATATGAAAATTTTGTGGTAGTTTTATTCATTTAAATGCTTGTCACTTTACGTTTTATGAAAAAAATTAATTGTCAAAAAAATATTTCATTTATATTTTTTATATAAAATCTTTTATATTAAAATATTATTGATTTTATTAATAATACATATTAAATAAATGAGCTATAAGATAAATGTTGATTTTTTTTTTAATAGTTTAATCCTTAAATTCATCTATCTAAAAACATAAATTATTTGTAAAAGGAAAATAAAATTTTAACATGCTCACCAATAAAACCAAATGTTGTATTATCTTGAAAAAAATCAAAGCTGAGAATCACTGTAAACAAAATGCTATAAAATAAATGTTGTTGAATAAATCATTTATTAATATAAAGTGAAATTAGAAAGAATTATTCCAATTCTATACTAATTTATATTTTTATCATAAACATTATTATATACTTTAGATTTATCTTCATTAATCAACTACCAAAAATTATTCCAATTTTAAACTAATGCTATAAAATATACTTTAGAAAGAATTATTCCAATTATAAACTAATGCTATAAAATATACTTTAGATTTATGTTCATCCATCAAATACCAAAAAAGTTGATTAACCAACACAGTTTCCATTTCTAACATATAAAATTATCCTTTATCATACCCGCCTGAAATCTACCCTTCCAACCATTATTCGTGCCCCAAGGTGTTTTACAATTACAATGCAAATCTAGGCATAAC
This sequence comes from Sequoia sempervirens, assembly GCA_007258455.2. Lineage (NCBI taxonomy): Eukaryota > Viridiplantae > Streptophyta > Pinopsida > Cupressales > Cupressaceae > Sequoia > Sequoia sempervirens. The sequence continues at coordinate 610,344,117 of VDFB02000003.1, forward strand.
CCCTAAAAAAAAAATAACAGACAAGATTTAGTATAATAATCTATTTTTTTAAAGAAACTTGTACTACTCATATGCCTTTGATGAATTACCTGTCTCCAACAACTCTATCTCCATTAACGATTTCATCTTCTTCCTCGGACATATGCCCTTCTTTTCACGCATCTTTGCTCTAGCAATGTCTTTGAGATTCTCTATGACCTCCTCGACCTCCATTAGCTTGACGTAGATTTTGATTCCTTTCCACCTGCGCTACACACCTTCTTGCCACAAAGCTTTGGTGTGTCCTTCTGACTATTTGATAAAGATATGATTTAAATCCGTGAGCTCTAGGCCTCCACCATCCATGCCTTCAACCTTAACAAGCCCCACTCCTGGTATCACCCATTCTAGAATGCCTTCCGTATCCTCTAAAAATCCTTTGTGAACCAGAGTTTTCATGACTTTCCTCACTACATCCATCAGCTCTCCTAAGTCCAGACCCCAAGCCATGACCAACGAATAAATATCCATATTGTTCTTGTATCTATGCTTTAATTTTTTAAAGCCATTACCCAAAATCAATTGAACTGCTTGTGTCACCTACACATCCTTGAAGAGAAATAAACCCCACAGTTGCCTCATAGACGCTTTGCTAACGAAAGGGTCCAACTTCCTCTATGATGTCAAGGTGAAATTGGCCTCCATTGTTTCTTTGGTTCACTGGCTTCCATACAACCACCCACCACTGACCGGTTACATGAGATGTGTGTCTTTAATACATCTCAATTTTCTATCCATCTCCATTAACATCGATTCCAAAACGTACGTCCAACACCGACAAAAAACCTTCATAAATTCTTCACTTTTTACGAAAACTTTTGCACCTCCTTCACTTACTAAACAATGTTTAATTCACCTATGTTTTTTTCTTAATCATTTGAAAATAGGTTTAATTCACCAATGAATTTTATTTTTTAGTTTGAAAAAAAGTTTTAATTGCCAACAAAATTATTTTTTTGGTTTGAAAATAGGTTTAATTCACCAATTGAAATATTTTATTGGTTTGAAAATAGATTTTAATCGCCAATGGAAAAAATTAATGGATTTAAAATTTTTTCATTTTGCTAGGATTTTCCATATACTTCTAACAATTAGAAAAGATTCGCTAATGGACATTATTTTTTTCAAGAAAAATGAAAAAAATTGCCACTAAAATTAATATTTTTATCGGGAAGTATACAAGATTCGCTAGGATTTTACACCTTCGTTGGGGGGGGTTTCTTAAAGTTTTCCCTAGAGAGAGCCGTCTGGGAAGAAAAAATAAAAAAAAATGTTTTTTTTAATTTACTCATTCACTCTCCACGTGATAAATGAGAAGCTCTGTAAAAAAAAGAAAATCAAATCAAATGTCGAGCAAGTATTAGCTCTTAGAGGGAAATAATTGAGGCAATATAATAATATTTATTATTATTCTAGTTTAAAGATCACTATTGACATTGTTTCAAACTATTAAAAAGCCCATGATTCATGACGAGGCTTTAGATAAATATTAAAATTAAAAGCAACATCAATGGAATCAATTTTATTGTATAGAAAGGGTTACTAATAGTGGTGTTAGTGGATTTAGTGCAAAATGTTATATATGGACTTGGATAGACCAATATTAACATTATGGATAATGGATGCAAACATTCATATTTAATGATGAAACCTAGGGAATCTTTAAGGAGAAGAGAATAATCAAAGAAAGAATCATTACCTATTACTTTTTATTTAGAAAGTCAAGAAAGTTAGAAAGAGAGCATGGGAACATTATTTTATTTTAACAATTTAAAATATATGGCTACCTTTATTTAAATTTTAATATTAAACGGTTTTATTTAGGATTCAATAGTAAGTAGGAAATTATATTTTATTTTCATGCCTTGGTGGTGACAAACAATTATCTCATTTATTTAAATATTTAAATTATATGTTAATTTAATTATAAATTAAAGAACTAGAATGTTAAAAACCCATTCTATTAATTTTAAGTAAAATATATAATAATAATAATAATATTAAAATTGTTTTACCGAAAGACATGCTTCACCCGCAAATACAAGATCTTTGAGAAAAGGCTTTAATCTGTAAGTTTTGGAATTTTACTTTATCTTTGAATGATTTAAAGGATTTAATTTATGAAGATTGGGAGGGTGTAGAACAGGTTTTCTATTTGGATTTCAAACATGTATCTTTGTAGTCATTTTTTATAGCAAAAAGGGTAAGGATTCTGTCTTTAGAATAGAATCATGGACCTATCAAGGGTCGGGCTTAAGTATGCAACCTTGGTTTCTGTAAAGACCCAATTAATTTTAACCGAAATACCACTATATTTTTTTTTTCAAGTATTCATTCACAAGTACACTCGGGAACTTCTATCCATACGAGACAGATATATCATCTGTTCATACGGAACAAGAATTCACTTCATCTATTCATATGGAATAGGAATACGTCTATTCATATAATCGGAATAGGCATCCACCTAAACGAGGCAGGCATCTATCATATGATAGGTATGTGCTCTGGCCAGAGTCTTGAACTCATCGGGATCATTCGGATCCTGAGTCGCTTCCTTGATGACCACACTTTCTACCAAAAGTGTACCAAGGTCGTCGTCCTCAGGGGTATGTAAATTGTAATTCTAAACTTGAAACCCACCTTGGAATTTAGCCTAATGGCCTCGGGGAATCAAGCAATCCATACGGGATTCTTTCGAGTGTAGTTGTATGTATTTTAGTTGATTATCTCTTATAACTAGTTATGTGATCTCTTTAACCCTAAGCCCCATTCTCGAACGCCTGAGTACTGAGAGCATCCTTCTTTCCCAGACTGCCTACATACCCTGCTTCCAAACGGGATCAAGGCGTAAAATATGTAGTTTTGTTTTCTAGGCTATGTTTTTATGAACTGTTATAAAGCGGGTACGCATCCTTTTCTAGGGTTTTTATTTCCCCTAGAAAGTTCCTCTGAGGCTGCTACCCACGATGGGAAGCATGGATAATAAATGATCGCCTTGACCATTTATTGTTTATCTAATAACATTCATCTAACCCTACTCCCTAATGATAATCGTCTCCCTTGACCCATTTAAATGATTTCCTAATAAATTATCCACACGATTATATCTTTGAGTTAGAATTACATTTGCACCACTACAATTCCTAAGTTACAATTTTCTAGGTTGTCACTAGCTGATTTGATTAATTTTTCTTTTTATATTTTTAAATTATCGATCCAAAGGGGATTTCCCTTCCCTTCGATTTTAAACAACCCATTTTCCTTATTTCTCCCCGGCGATTTATAGGGACGATGCCACAGACACCGTTATTGCAGCTGTGTTAGGCTATAGATGTAGTAGCTCAAGCGCGACGGCTTTACTCATAAACGTGAGCCAGAGGCACCATTAATACCGAACGCTGCTGGTTTTGTTTTTCCTTCTTTGATTAGTTTCCAAATCTATATCTAACATACTTAAATATTAATTAGGAAAAAAAAGCTCATAAGGCATGGTAACTCTTAACAATATTCATAAAAGAAAACCCATGATGATTAAATAAATCAACCAGCATTGGTCAAGAATTTATAATAAGTTCCATAGACAATAAAATAATTATTTAACCATCAATTAAGTAACTAACCCATATCCACTTGTAAAGAAATCTCGTGCAATGTAACTAAGTGACATACTTAAATTAATTACATGCGTTATTTTGGGGAAATTTCATCATATAACATTTTGTACCTCCCTTGCCAAATTTATGCAAGAACTCCTTGAGTTGAACATCTTCAAGCATTGTTGTGAGGCTTAAGATCATATCTATATTATCCAGATAGTTTATGTAGCATTAGGAAATGAAAATTACAATTTGACTATGTAATAAAGTATTTAACTAACACTTAAATAGGGCTATTCGATGAGGTTCCTACATTGCCTATCTTTTATAGAAGATTATTTCTAGGTAAGAAGAGGCTTCACATTCTCTATATTTACAATTGAAGGAGTTGTGACATCCTCCCTCCCTTATTTGTGCATCATCTCGATGCATATATTCAATAAGTTTGATATAGTAAAGAGATATAATGCTTTAAAACAAGAAAGAAATATAGTATCTAAATAGTGCTTAAAACAAGAATGGAAAATATTTTTGTAGTTCAATTGTATCTTCCCAAGTAGCATTTTCTTCATCATATTGATCCCATTGTACTTTGCTTTGGTCAACCATTCTGTTGCGCAATTGGTACTGGCGTCTCTCCAAGACTTGATATGGCTCTATTGTTATTTTCCCGGGCTCTTGGACCTGTAGTGCATTCCAATTCAAAACATGTTTCTCATTAGGTACATACTTCTTAAGAAGAGATATATGGAAAACATCATGGATACGATTCAGTTGGGGAGGTAGGGCCAATCTGTAGGCAACCGGGTTTATCTTATCTATGATTTCGAAGGGTCCCACATAACGGGGTGCCAACTTTTCCTTCTTACCAAAACTTATAGAGCTTTTATATGGCTTGACCCTTAAGAAAACTTTTTCACCTACTGGGAATTCCCTTTGTGTTCTTTTCCTATCCGCATAACTCTTTTGTCTGTTTGTTGCTTCCCTTAACCTCTGTCTAATTGACCTGATTTGATTTTCCATTTCCTTCAACATATCTGGTCCAATTACCACTCTATCCTCAAGATTATCCCAACTCAAAGGTGTGCGACAAGCTCTTCCATATAGAGCTTCAAATGGAGCCATCCCTAGGGAGACTTGAAAAGAGTTATTGTATGCAAACTCTACTAGTGGAAGATATTCTTCCCACTTAGATTGTTGGTCCATACAGTACATACATAGAAGGTCTTCCACAATTTGATTTGTCCTTTCAGTTTGGCCATCTGTTTCAGGGTGATATGCTGTACTGAAATTTAATTGTGTCCCCAAAGCTGATTGAAGAGTTGTCTGGACAAAACCTTGAAGTGAATCTAGCATCCCTATCAGATATGATCTTTTCTGGAATTCCATGTAATCAAAAAATTTCCTTCACAAAATGTTTAGCCAAAGTTGGATCATCATCTGTTATATTTCCTGCTATGAAGTGAGAAACCTTGGTAAGTTTGTCAATTACCACCATTATTGTGTTATGCCTGTAAGGTGTTGTAGGCAATCCTTGAATAAAATCCATACTAATAACCTGCCACTTATGATGTGGTATATCATGGGGGTATAATAATCCTGGAGGATGGCTATGCTCTGCCTTCACCCTCTGACATTCAAGACATTTAGCTACATAGAGTACTATGTCATTCTTCATTCGTTGCCAAAAATATAGTTTCTTAAGGTTTGAATAGAGTTTGTTTTCCCCAGGGTGTCCTGAATAAGGGGTATTGTGGGCTTCACTTAAAACCAACTTTCTTAACTCTTTACAGTTTGGAACTTATATCCTATTGTTGTATCGAAGCATCTTGTCACCATCTAGATTATACCCCTTTATACTAGGATCAGTTGGATCATTTTCTAAGGTCGATCTAACCTGCTTATACCATGGATCTTCTTTTTTCCCATTTAGCACTTTTTCTCTAAAAGTGGTTTTGAATATTACCATATTCATCAAGTGCCTCCTTCTGATAAGTGCATCTGCAACCCTATTTTCTTTTCCCTTAATATATTCTATCTCAAAATCATATTCGCTTAGAAATTCTAACCATCTTCTTTGTCTAGCATTCAAGTGAGGTTGCATGAAGATGTACTTGAGTCCTTGATGGTCAATTTTTAACTCAAATGGATTTCCTAAGAGAAAATGTCTCCATTTCTGAAGAGCATGTACAATTGCTGCGAGTTCCAAATCGTGAGGTGCATAGTTTACTTCATGATTTTTCAATTTCCTTGATTCATATGCTACCACACCTTCATCCTGAATGAGTACCCCACCTAGACCTTCAATGGAAGCATCTGTCACAACTATGAAGTGTCCATTTGGTTCTGGAACCTTTAAGATAGGTGCAGTGGTTAATTTTTCCTTCAAATTTTGAAATGCCTTATCACACTGTTCAGTCCACAAGAATTTCTTACCCTTTCTTTGTAATGAAGTGATTGGATTTGCAATTTTTGAGAATCCTTCTATGAATCTCCTATAATATCCTGCAAGTCCCATAAAACTTCTTACCTCAGACACAATTTTTGGAATTGGCCATTCCTCTATGGATTTTATCTTATCTAGATCAACTGCAATACCATCTTCTGAAATGATGTGACCTAAGTAATGTATTTTCTTTTTAAAGAATGCACATTTTGATAGCTTCCCATATAGTCTATGTTCTCTCAACCTTTGCAAAATTAACTGAAGATGTGCTAGGTGTTCCTCCTCATTTTTGGAATAAATCAAGATATCATCTAAGAAGACCAAGACAAATTTATCCTAGTAATCATGGAACACACTATTCATCAAGTTCATAAAGGTAGCTGGAGCATTAGTCACACCAAAAGGTACAACTGTAAACTCATAATGCCCATACCTTGTTCTGAAGGCTGTTTTCGAGATATCTTCTTCCTTTATCCTAAGTTGGTGGTACCCTGATCGAAGATCTATCTTAGAAAACACAGTTGCTCCTTTCATTTGTTCAAAGAGATCCTCTATGCGTGGTAAAGGGTACCTATTCTTTATGGTGACTTTGTTAAGCATTCTATAATCAATACATAGTCTTAAGGTTCCATCTTTCTTTTTAACGAACAAAACCGGTGCTCCCCAAGGGGATACACTTGGTCTTATGAGACCTTTCCCAAGCAATTCTTCCAATTGCATCTTGAGTTCTACCAGATCAGTCGTGTTCATTCGATAGGGTGCCTTAGACACAGGTTCAGCTCCTGGAACTATATCAATGGAGAAGTCAAATTTTCTTTTTGGGGGTAGCCCTGGTAGTTCTTTTGGAAACACATCACTAAAATCTTGAAGGTAAGGAGAATTTTGGAGTGTTGGAGCATCGCCTTCTTCCTTTTCATCCATGGTAACCATGTATACTAGAGCCCCCTTTCTCTTTTCTCTTTTCATTTGCATAGCTGATATGATTTCCATACTTATAGGTCTATGTTTCCCTTGAATCACAACCCTTTTTCCTATATCATCTAAACATTCTACCCATTTGTTGTAATAGTCTACATTTTCTTGATGGTTTGTCAACCAACTCATTCCAATGATCACATCATATGATCCTAAAGGTGCCACATAAAGGTCTACCTTTGTATTAAAGTTAGGAAATTGTATTTCTGCATCGGGTAGACACTGGGTCACCTCTTTAACTGCCTTATCCCCATACTGGACTGTCCATGATGATTCCATATAATTAACATTAAATGAATTTTTCTTTACTAATTCAGGAGAAATAAAACATTCAGATGATCCAGTATCTATTAGAATTGAGACTAGTTTTCCAAATAGTGTACCTGTAGTCTCTACAGGCACATTCTGGGATCGAGTACGTCGATTTCTTACTGCTGCATGAATCCTTTGTGTAGGTCCCCTCTGAGGTTGATTTGCTTTCATCTGACTTTGCATCCTTGGACATTCTCTAGCAAAGTGATTCCCTCCACACATGAAACATCCACCTGGTGGTCCTCGTGGTACTGGATTTTTAGGCTGGTTATTGCTTGTTTCATTGAGCCTTGGCCAATTATAGTTCCTTGGTTCATTTTTGTTGAAGTTGTTTTTGTTAGTGTTATTCACATTATACCTTTGATTTTGGTTTGGAGGTGGTTTTCTTTCCGATGAATTGTTCCTTAGGTTCTTGTTGAAGTTTTAATTCCTTCTGAATTCTTGTTTCCTCTTGAAATTATTACTCCTAAAAGATTGTCTTGCTGAAGTTAAAGCTTGTAACTTCCTCTCTTGCTTTAAGGATTTCTCTAACACTTCATTCATACCTTCCGGTCCATGCATGTCAACCTCTGCTCCTATGTTGGTATTTAATCCCAAAATGAATTTCCTGGTTTGGCTCTTTTCATCTTGTTGATATATTGGCACATATTTTAGCAATTTGGCAAACCTATCCCAATATTGTTGAACTGTCAGAGATCCTTGTCGAAGGTTGTGAAACTCAGTCATCTTCTCATCGAAGAACAATTGTGGTAGCCACCTTTTATGAAAGTGCTCAACAAATTGTTCCCATGTTATATCCTCCTTGGTGTACTTATTTTGTTCTTTCACATTAGTCCACCAGCTAGCTGCTTCACCAACAAGTTGGTAGGACCCCCATAAGGCCTTAGTAGTTTCGCTGAAATCTCTTAACTCAAAATACTTTTCCATTTCATTAAGCCAATTTTCTGCCCCTTCTCCTAGTTGTTTCCCATCAAATTTTGGAGGGGCGATTTTTTTCAAGTCCTTAGTCAATTCCAGAATAGGATTTTCCCTCCTAGGTGCAATTATGTTCCCCTCTGGATCATCTCCTTCATGAGGGTTTTGAATTTCAGGTTCAACTATGTTTTCGATATTATCTTGTCTTGTTCAAAGTTCTTGTACCGTTTTCTCCAAAGAGTTGATTTTATCTCTCTGTTTAGTTAACAGTTCTATTATTGCTTCAATCCCATCCTTATTCCTTCTCTGAGCCTGTGGTTCATCATCTTTTTTCCCCTTTGGTCTTCGACCGACACCAGCTCGAGTAGCCCTTCCCCTTGGCATTTAGAATTCCTGTTTAATTATTCTCATGTTAGTATGATTCCAATGTTTGAGAAATACATATTTCAATTGCGCGAGTCATAGTAAGCTCAAGGCCTAGTTTTTGAATCTCACTCTGATACCACATGTAAAGACCCAATTAATTTTAACCGAAATACCACTATATTTTTTTTTTCAAGTATTCATTCACAAGTACACTCGAGAACTTCTATCCATACGAGACAGATATATCATCTGTTCATACGGAACAGGAATTCACTTCATCTATTCATATGGAATAGGAATACGTCTATTCATATAATCAGAATAGGCATCCACCTAAACGAGGCAGGCATCTATCATATGATAGGTATGTGCTCTGGCCAGAGTCTTGAACTCATCGGGATCATCCGGATCCTGAGTCGCTTCCCTGATGACCACACTTTCTACCAAAAGTGTACCGAGGTCGTTGTCCTTAGGGGTATGTAAATTGTAATTCTAAACTTGAAACCCACCTCGGAATTTAGTGTAATGGCCCCGGGGAATCAAGCAATCCATACAGGATTCTTCCGAGTGTAGTTGTATGTATTTTAGTTGATTATCTCTTATAACTAGTTATGTGATCTCTTTAACCCTAAGCCCCATTCTCGAACACTTGAGTACTGGGAGCATCCTTGGTTTCCCAGACTGCCTACATACCCTGCTTCCAAACGGGATCAAGGCGTAAAATATGTAGTTCTGTTTTCTAGGCTATGTTTATGTGAACTGTTATAAAGCGGGTACGCAACCCTTTCTAGGGTTTTTATTTCCCCTAGACAGTTCCTCTGCGGCTGCTACCCACGATGGGAAGCATGGATAATAAATGATCGCCTTGACCATTTATTGTTTATCTAATAACATTCATCTAACCCTACTCCCTAATGATAATCGTCTCCCTTGACCCATTTAAATGATTTCCTAATAAATTATCCACACGATTATATCTTTGAGTTAGAATTACATTTGCACCACTGACAATTCCTAAGTTACAATTTTCTAGGTTGTCACTAGCGGATTTGATTCATTTTTGTTTTTATATTTTTAAATTATCGATCCAAAGGGGATTTCCCTTCCCTTGGATTTTTGTAAGAATTGGCTATGAAGGTAGCCACCCAAGATCTAGAGGCCTAATAGAAAGCACAAATGAGAGAGAAAAGAATATGACAAGAATAAACTGTATTCAATGTCAATAATATGAGATGATTATGATTCTGATTACAAATGAGAGACCCCTTGGTTAAATAGCCAAGGTGAGAACATAGGAGGGCATAAGATTATGACAAGTGTCAGAATCTTATGACATGAGACAACTATGAAGACCTATCACTCCACAAAAGGTGGAGAGATAATCACATGATGTGTCCACAAAAGGTGGAAATGATGAGGTAATGACATGTCAAGTCCACCAAAAGTGGAAAATCTCCAACAACCTCCTATGTGGTCCCTAAGTAAACTTAACTAAGGTGTAATCATGACCTAGGACAAGGTACAAGACATTTAATTACACCAACACCCCCTTAAGTGCAACTTAGGGAGAATGTACACAAATGAAAACAATGCAAGATGGGTCCCGGCTACTAGGCCATGTTAGGTACCCATGTACACACACAATGAAATCAATGCAATCTCTCACAAGCAAGGAAAGGGAGAAAACCTCATGGGAAAAACTCCCCCTCAAAAGAGAGATGAAATACAAAATAGAAATGCAATACTCTCAATGAATAATGAGAAGGTAAAAACCCCATGTGAGGAAAAAGACCCCCCCATAAGAGAGAAGTAGAAGAGAAGCAAGGTAGCCCCCCCTCAATGTTGAGTCTCCTGCAATGATGGTAGAAGCTCGACATTGAATGTTGAAGATGATCCAATTGCGCCGAACAATGTTCCTCCCCTTAGGAAGAAACAAAACCAAGGATGTATGCAGGATATCATGAAGATGGATGATGTGTGATGATGTCTCTGAAGCATACTCAAGTGTCTCCATGTTGATGCAGAAAGCTGAACCACTCCAATTAGGCGTTCTAGGCCACACTGCTGACTCCCCAGGCTCACACGAAGTGCAAGGGGAAAGTGAAAACAAATCAATGCCCCCTTGGGTAACACAAAAGTAAACAACCACAGCAAACAATGAAATTTAATCCCCCTAATTAGACTATGTTTGAAAATAGCAAAGATAATTTTTTGAAAGTCTGATTATGTAGATGACCCTGCAAACAAGTGTTAGTTGTCCTCTTTTTTGCCTTTGGTCAAATTTTGCCACAATATGCTGCAAAAACGTTAGTGAAAAATAGCAATATTCTTGCCAGAACAACGTTAGAGAGTTATCACATGAAAACCGCAAAAAACTAGAGCAAAAACGAAGCCAAAACACCCATTTTACCTTCCAAACTGTGCTATTTTGGGGCGCTACCGCACTTCTGTGGGGGCGCCACCGTGCTTCTATGGGGGCGCCACCGCGCTTCTGTGGGGGTGCTACCACACTTCTGTGAGGGCGCTACCGCACTTCTGCGAGCTTTTCCTGCAAAATTCTTAACTCGAAGAGACGTTAAATGCAAGACCCGTGTGTGGGTCCCACCGGGCGTGCCAGAAATGTGATACCTTGATATTTCTACTGCTCTAAATGTGTAAAACAACTAAGAAACATGAATGACAAAATACCAAGGACACCTCAAGATTAGCCAAAAGAGTGGTTCAACGAAAAGGAATGCAAATAAGATAAAACACAAACACTTTTACCTCCCTTGTTGTTGATACCTCTTTGATTGGCCCTTGCTTGGATTGGTTGTGTGCTCCTTAGATGATTGTTTGAATGACTAAGATGCAAAATTCTATATGCAAGATGATTAACAAAGATGGTTGAATGATTGAAAAGGCTTGAGGATTCAAATGGACAGCATGTAGTTATCAAAATGCAAAGTGTTTAAGAAGGAAAATTAGCAGCATAAGGTTGCTCAAATGAAGAAGTGTTCCCTTCTCTAGAGAATTCAATGGTTGAGATGCATCCAGCAAGGCCAAGATTTGGGTTGAGACCCACAAGCCCTCACATCTTGACTGTGGAGGGTGAAGTGGACCAAAAAGGTACATGAGGTGGAAAACTTCATGCCTTTGCAACCAAGAGCAGTTTCCACAAAACTTCATACTTTGAGTTTTTAGCCTCATCTTCAAAGGAAGGCATCTTAAGGAAACTCCCAAAGGCATTCTTTGAGCAAGAAAGTAGACACAAACACTGAATATTCAGGTCCTAGCTTTGAAAGAACACTTAAGATTGGTTGTGTATGGAGATTCTCAATTTTCAATTCTTCAATTGTGTTCTTAGGACTTGATGTGAATTAAAAAGTCTTGTATGTTGTCAAAATTCTAGGATTGAGACTGATTAATTCATTCTCCAACAAATGTCCTTGAATTTCATCTGTTTTCCCAAACAATTCTGACAATGTAGTCCACAAGCCATAGGTGTTGGAGGATATGACACATCCTAATCAAGGATTAGGCATGTGCACATCCCTAATGAAGAAATTAGGAAATGGATTAGGATTAGATGAAAATGACATGTGAGGAATTAAATAAATGTAATATTTATTTAATTTAAGGAGGGTAAGGTATTTAATTATCCATTAAATACTTTAGGGATTTGGCAGAATTTAAAGATATTAATTAAATAACAGTAATATTACTTAATTAACTCGGATAAGAGGATGTTTAGACGAAAAGTGATAAATTTGGATAAATTAAATGTCCAAATTTGGATGTCTACACACTCAATCAAAGAACCCCCCAAGAAATATCTGATTTGGAACTTTATCAGTAGTGCGTTTACAATTGCCACTTGCCAAAAATAGCAAAGTGGTCTTTGATCTTGGTGCTTACAAATGCCAAAATAGGCCATAGTATCAAGCACAATTTTTGGTACAAAATGAGATCAATCTGATCATACCATTGAGAAATACAGGAAAAATCATGCACTTTCAAAAAAAATTGCACCCAAAAATGTTACCGTAGGAGCAAGATATGAGCTCCCAAAGTTCCCAAAATGAGGACGAAGCAGCAACACTTGTGAGAATATACAAATTCTGGAAAAACCAGGCACCAAAACCAAAAGCTGATTGCACCAGTGCGTAGAGCATGAAATTCTAGCCCAAATAAAAAAAAATTGCTCGAAAAAAGGAGTCAGAATGAGCAAGATATTAGGCTTTAAAGTTTGACTGCAAAAATGAAAAGCTCAATGGTGAGGGGGTAGAAATTTTTCAAACTGTGCTGACGTATTGCTGACGTTAGCAATCCACGAGCTTAAATTTGACGTCAATGGAATATTCGTTGTCGGAATCTTCGATGCCTCAGAATATTCGCTGTTTTTCTACCAGAATCTTGATGTTGACCGACCAGGTTTTGAATGAACAGTTGCCGAGGTTTGATATTTTCGTCGGCTTTTTCAATTGAATTCCCGCCGGGATTTCTGTAGTGCCCACCGGTGGTCGGAAGGCTGAGGGAGGCGGGGGCCATGGCCGAAGGCCACGTGGCCTCCGTGCGGGTGATGGTACCCTGCTGTGTACAGGGTACCCTGCGCAGCAGGGTACGATCCGCAGAAAAATCTTTCGCCCTTTTTTTAAAAAAATTCAATACAATTTATAGAAAAATACCAATAGGTATTTATTTAATTTTTCCTAAAATATTTTCAATTGAAATTAAATAATAATTTTTTGTAAATCGTACCGTCTGTCATAATGACGATTTGGGGCCGTACGACTCTTTGAGCAAAATATTTTTGCTTCACCGGATGACTTGCTCCGAATCAGACGATTTGACAGTCGATCTTAGGGGTTTTTGGACCTTCTGGATGCAATGGCGATGTCCTTTTCGGCTGAAAATGCTCCAAAGTGGTAGCTACCTCCTGGATCTGGCAACCACCTCCAATCTTCAACCCTTTGTAGATTTGGCCTCCGATGTCCAACTGAGATGAAATAAAAGGAAAATCTAACTATCTCAGACACTCCGGATGCAATGGTGAGCTCAGATCTGATGCAACAAGCTCCCAATATGCACCTGTAATACAAGGCCAAAAATGGAACCCTCCAAGAATCTCTCCAAATGACTAACTAAAGGCACTCCAATAGCTCTAATACCATGTAAGAATTGGCTATGAAAGTAGCCACCCAAGATCTAGAGGCCTAATAGAAAGCACAAATGAGAGAGAAAAGAATATGATAAGAATAAACTGTATTCAATGTCAATAATATGAGATGATTATGATTCTGATTACAAATGAGAGACCCCTTGGTTAAATAGCCAAGGTGAGAACATAGGAGGGCATAAGATTATGACAAGTGTCAGAATCTTATGACATGAGACAACTATGAAGACCTATCACTCCACAAAAGGTGGAGAGATAATCACATGATGTGTCCACAAAAGGTGGAAATGATGAGGTAATGACATGTCAAGTCCACCAAAAGTGGAAAATCTCCAACAACCTCCTATGTGGTCCCTAAGTAAACTTAACTAAGGTGTAATCATGACCTAGGACAAGGTACAAGACATTTAATTACACCAACAATTTTAAACAACCCATTTTCCTTATTTCTCCCCGGCGATTTATAGGGACGATGCCATAGACGCCGTTATTGCAGCTGTGTTAGGCTATAGATGCAGTAGCTCAAGTGTGACGGCTTTACCCATAAACGTGAGCCAGAGGCACCATTAATACCGAACGCTGCTGGTTTTGTTTTTCCTTCTTTGATTAGTTTCCAAATCTATATCTAACATACTTAAATATTAATTAGGAAAAAAAAGCTCATAAGGCATGGTAACTCTTAACAATATTCATAAAAGAAAACCCATGATGATTAAATAAATCAACCAGCATTGGTCAAGAATTTATAATAAGTTCCATAGACAATAAAATAATTATTTAACCATCAATTAAGTAACTAACCCATATCCACTTGTAAAGAAATCTCGTGCAATGTAACTAAGTGACATACTTAAATTAATTACATGCGTTATTTTGGGGAAATTTCATCATATAACGTTTTGTACCTCCCTTGCCAAATTTATGCAAGAACTCCTTGAGTTGAACATCTTCAAGCATTGTTGTGAGGCTTAAGATCATATCTATATTATCCAAATAGTTTATGTAGCATTAGGAAATGAAAATTACAATTTGACTATGTAATAAAGTATTTAACCAACACTTAACTAGGGCTATTCGATGAGGTTCCTACATTGCCTATCTTTTATAGAAGATTATTTCTAGGTAAGAAGAGGCTTCACATTCTCTATATTTACAATTGAAGAGCCTAGACCAAATATGTGTTGATAGATGATTTACTATTAGTATGCTTCGACGAAGGGGCAATATTAATTAATTAATTAATTTATTTTATTTTATTTAATAAGTCCTAAAGTCAAAGGTTCTTATCAATGGTATTGGATTAATGATATTATAGATTTATTATATTGAAAATTTTCAAGCCCGACTATACTAAATATCAATTACTTATTTCTAAATATTATAAATAAAGGAAAGTATCTTCACATAAATATTTGAGCTTATAAATATTCACTTAAAAAGAATATTTGTAAAAGTTCATCTTAAAAGATTAATATATTAACTAACCTTCTTTTTCTAACTATCTTGACATAAAATAAATATTAAAACTTATAAATATTCACCCTTAAAAGAGTATTAATTTGAAAAGTTTATCTTAAAAAGTTAAAATACCACTAATCTTCCTTTCTTTATTAAAATTAACATGTACTCTTCTTTCTTTCTATTTTTAAGGGAAGATTCATGAGATTTACTTTACCCCCCAAAATTTTAGGCTTTAAAGAAAAATGTGCATTTTTTTTTAGCCTTAAGTTTAGGACATCGTGGGGATGATTTTTACTTTGAATTTTCATTACTTACCAATATAAATAGGTTATTCCGTAACATAAGAAATTCTAATATAAGGGTGTACATATGAACCGAGACACTCCAACATGCCTAATAATAAGGAGAGGTATAAGGAGTGAAGGGATAAAAAAACCTATTTACCATCCTCCTAAGTAACCGTTGCATGTGTTTGCATTAGAATGGTTTTTTTTTTCTTCTTAAAGTACTAAATTGGTGATAGATATTGAATGCCAGAATCAAAAGATATAAATGTCTATATTTTGAACAGGAATCACAATATCCTACTATATTTAAAATCAATCAATTAAATCTTTCCCAAATAATGTATATATCCAGAATCTGTAAGTCCCAAATGTTATAAATTATTCACTTATATTAGCTTAGCTGCATCAAGATAATTTTTAAATCTCATAACTCCTTTAATAGGTAAATTCATAATTACCGCAATAATTAAATCCTACTCCAATTCCAAGAACAATTTCATTATCCCTATTAATACTTGATGACTCACGGTAAAAAAAAAGTAGAGGAAATAGGAGTAACATGCGCCTGAATCTACTGTCAAAAGGAAAATTTATGTGAAACTGAGATGCAAGGAGATAAAAAAGATACTGATTATTTCTATTTTCAAAACCTTCCTTAGTCAATTATTTAAGGTATTTGTTCCCAGATGTATGACTTAAAACTCTGATTGGATATGTTGGTTTATGCTTATCAAGAACTTGGCGGAGATAATGATTAGTGGAAAGCTACTGGTTTTTACACATGGATCAACCTAGAATTTACAAATTTAGGTTTAAAAACATTGTTTTATCCACATAACATCAACTACTATGGTTTTGTCATCTAAATGGCTGCTTCTCCTGATTTGCACATAGACTTATTACCAAATCTGAAACTACACATCTGAAGCAGTATGCGTTCACAACCTAGTTTCTTTTCATGGAATGCTTAATGCTTAATGTAATGAGCTACCACCAAAACCATATATAATCATGATCATTTTAAGAAGGTGCGAATCTACCTGTTGCACTAATTCTTGGAGGAACTCTAAGATGTTTGATGGCAAAGGGATTACCCAAGTCACCACGATGGCCTTCCACACAAATCTGCGAAACAACTCTTCTGGAGCTCTGCCAAGCAATTTCACGTAAAATGAAATCTTCAAATGCTGAATGCCTGCTCATTGATCTGTTTCAAAGGCAGGGCACAAACAAACAATCTAAAATGCATAACATAGAATTGGAGAGTTGCCTCAAACGCATGCCTGTATGCTCAATTTATAGATAGAAATGTATTAAATTCTTTTCCACTGTAGTTTTCGAATTAGCTCTGCTATTTATTGAGGGTAGTTGGAACGATCCATGTGAAAAATATGGGTGGTGTGACAAGTTGGCGTTGGGCGGCAGAATGGTGTTCTTGGTCGGCAGGTACACACATGCTATATCTAGTGCCTTCAATTTATTTGACTTCAATTCCTTATCTCAAGTTCTGTTAGGTTTTAAATTTAATGAATACTAACTCACAACCTCATAGCCAACAACGTGGGGAAGTAATTTTTTTTCAACTTTTCCATGAGTATCACATGCGTTCATGCATTTTTAATATTTAAAGTCTATCAACGTTTGCAGTAAGAGTTGGGTAAGAGAAGGAGTTGTGACAGGTTCCGAATTTTAAACTTGTTTCTGCCTCTTTTGAATACGTTCCATTTTGGTTTCAAATGCCTAGTCTTCCATTAGAATATTGGGAATTGAATATTATCGAATCAATTACAAATCAAATAGGAATCTTCCTAATGCATGATAAAGATTTCTTCAAAGATCCCTCAAAACCTATCCGATCATGTGTATTAATGGGCATAGACAGAAAATTTCCAAAGCGAATCCTGCTCACCTCAATAATTGGGAAATGGAATCAACAAATTGTGTTTGAATCAACAGAGTTAGCTTGCTTGAATTTCCACACTTTGGGACATTCACACTCTCAATGCTCTTTTTAAAATTCTCCCTCACAAAATGCTCATTTGTTTAATGGGAAAAAAGGGATGTTCATGCAAATAGCACTGAGAAAACTTTCTCTAGTCCCCCTGCTCCTAACAATAATCCTTCTCAGTCTTCTCAACATGAATACAATGCTTACATGCATAAATGAGCACAGGAATGTAATGATTTGAGGGCCCTTGAAAAGCCCCGTGCTCGCAAAAAGGTTGCACTAAATGTAACTTTATTACAAGGAAAATGGGATCTAATGCAAATTTTTACTACCCTTTCTCTAAATTTCTATTCTCCTATGGAAAAGTTATTTTTAGAAAATTAGGCTTCTGAGATAGCCAAAAAGCTAATGTTTCAAGGGAAAAAAGACTATTTTCCTCAATTCCCTCCAAAGATATGATAATTGAGGAAAAAACTTGCTTTGAGCATGAAGATAAATTACTTGAATTAGCTACTTCCACTCATTATCGGAAGTTGAACTTCAACTTTTAGCTAAAAAGATATTGTTTTCAGTTGGCTCTGATATTTATGATGAAATTGCAATAGAAGAAGGTTTATGGGGTGGAGATATTCCAATGAATCATTATGTAGGAAAGGTCTCTAAGGTCTGTGAAATGGCCCTTAATGACCAAGAGACTACAAATATAGTCATGGGTGACCATCTTTTAGAAAACTCAGAGTATTAGTCTCCTCACGATAGTTCACAAGCACTAGTTTTAAAACAGAAAAATAGTCAAGTCACTGAAGAATCAATGTTGTCTCAATCTCCATTACAGGTTTTAGTACATAAATCTCCTAGGAAGAGAGGAAGGAAATCAAATTTCATTAAAATGCAAGAACGAATTGAGTCAGGGGTACAAAAGACAATTTTAGAATCATTGTTGAACAGGAGGCCGAGGAGAGCTTGCTGCTCTCCTCAGGTCTAATGAGGATCTCTTCATGGAATGTCAGGGGCATCAATTCCCCTGACAAGTTTTCTCACATCAAGCAATTGTTAGATGATTTTGGATCAAATAATTTTCTCATTCAAGAAACCAAAATCTCATAAGAAATGTATGAATCCTCAATAATGAAATGGAATAGATGGGAATCTACGCATTCTCCAGCTCAAGGGGCTTTAGGAGGACTATTAGTATTGTGGAACCCAAAATTTGTGCAATTTAAATCTCATAAAAACCACCACTCATGGAAGCTAATAGAAGTAATGAAATTTCATCTCCATTTTTGGGTAGTAAATGTGTATGGACCCACTTCTACAAGTGAAAATAAAAATTTATGGGACGAAATTTCCAAAAAAATTGACATCATCCATAATGATAAGTTTATCATTGCAAGAGATTTCAATGCAATAACCTTATTGGAAGAAAAAAGTGGTAGTATTATCCCTCCACCCAACGTAATGGCTGATTTTAGTCATTTCATTTTTACAAGTGCTTTGAGGGACATTCAACCAAAATATGGGAAATACACTTGGAAAAATAAAAGAAAGGGTTTCTTGCAAATCATAGAGAGACTAGACAGATTCCTAGTATCTCTCAATTGGTTTACGTCTCCACATAAGCTAAACTCTAATATTTTTCCTTATCCGGAATCTGATCAATATGCCATTTATTTAGATATTTCAGATGTATCTACTCCAAGGTCAAAATATTCCTTCAAGTTTGAGAGTATGTGGCTAAGACACCCCCAATTTTTAGACCAGCTAAAACAATGGTGGGTGAATGCTCCATATGAGGAAGGGACTAAAATGTTCCAATTTTAAAATAAATTGGTTCATGTTAAACACCAAATAAATATTTGAAACAAGAAAGTGTTTAAAAATATCTTCCATTAGAAGGACTCTGTTTTTAAAGAACTCACAAATCTACATGAATGCATAATTTCAAAAGGTCTAGAAACAGATTTATATGAAAACTAGAAGGCTTTGCAGGAAGAATGGGCAGAATTATGTGCAAGGGAAGAAATATATTGGAGATAAAAGTCTAGGGAGTTATGGTTAAAAGAGGGGGATCATAATACAAATTTTTTTCATGCTTCTGCTCAAATCAAATAGGAAACAAAATCAATTCATTCTATTCAGGAATTGGCTTTAGTAAATTGGTTAACAAAGGAAGAAGATATTAATAATGAAGGCATTAAATTATTCTCAAAGCTTCTTTCCGCTCCACAAACAACTGATGTAAATAAGGTAAAAAATGAAAATGATCTCCTTGCCGCAATTCCTCATTTAATAAATAATGAAGATAACAAACAATTAATGAGACCTTTTACTTTAGAGGAATTGAGACATGTAGTCTTTTCACTTCCACCAGAAAAAGCTCCTGGCCTGGATGGTTATACGACATTGTTCTTTCAGAAATGTTGGGACTTTATATGTTTTGAAATCTTATGGGCACTTGAAGAATCTAGGAGAATGGGTTTTATGTTTAAGCAATTTAATGTCACCAATATAGCCATTCTCCCTAAAGTCAAAGAACCTAAAACATTTGCAAAATTTATGCCAATCTCTTTGTGTAATACAGTCTATAAAATCTTTACAAAGGCAATTTACTTGAGATTTCAAGCTCTTATTCCAAAATAATTTCCCTTGAACAAGAAGGTTTTGTACCTGGAAGGGAAACTCATGAAGGAACGATAGTAGCACATGAAGTGCTACACTCCATAAATGAAGCAAAATTGCTTGCTTTCAATGCCAAACTAGATATGATGAAAGCTTACGATAAGGTAAATTGGGATTTTCTCAATAAGGTTCTAACAAGATTTGGATTTTCCTCTCAATGGAGAAGATGGGTAATGTCATGTCTGTCTGGGGCTAAATTTTCAGTAATCATAAATAGGAATCTAGTGGGTTTCTTCAGCTCCACTCAAGGTGTAAGGCAGGGGGATCCTCTTTCTCCTTTCCTTTTCATAATTATGGTTGAAACCTTAAGCAGATATATCCTTTTCAGGCATAGCCAAAATATTTGGCAAGGTGTTCAAATTCCAAACACTTTAATTTTAGTAACACACAATATTTTTGTGGATGACACCTCATTATTTAACAAATCATCGATATCGAAAGCCAAGCAAGTAAAAGAAGTATTGGATAAATATTCATCAGCTTTTGGGGAGAAAATAAATGCTGCTAAGTCAAAAGTTTACGTTCTAAATACATATGAAGATTTGAGAAATAAAATTGTTAAGATAGTGGGTTTCCAAGAGGCAGAATTACCTTGCACATATTTGGGTATACCTTTCTTCAGAGGGTCAATTAAAGCTTTCTATTGGGCTAAGGTTATTGAAAGAATAAAATCAAGAATTCTCATTTGGAAAGCCAGGTGGCTATCATTATCCGGTAGAATCCTCCTAATAAAACCAGTTTTATCATCAATTCCCAGTTACTTTTTAGTAGCATGTAATGCCCATATTTTACCCTTGGGGTAAAAGCACAACCAACAATTTTTTTTAAAAATTTTGGCACGTAACATTTGATAGAGGCTTATCCTAGATCTACATGAAAACCAAACTATATGCATCAAATAGCAAAGCTCATGCTTTGTCATCAACGAAACGTCTCTTGAGAGTGGGGAGTGGGGTGAATATATGATTGAGTGTGCAAAGGCCTCCACGCACACTCCCAAATGATGAAGAGTAGATCCCAAGCTACAATGTTAGCATAAGATAGCCGACATCACCTATCAAATTTACTAGAAATGATACTGACACCGAGAACATCTAACTACCACAACTTATAGTTTTCTAATTCTTTTCCATGATCAAAGTATTAAAATCCACACTACTATTGTACATATTATACCCCCATGAAATATTAGGACCGACCAATGGTAATGTTACCACATCAATTGTGATTGTTAACGTTATAGTTTAAGACCTAAAGGTAATGCTACATCACCCTCATCCTTATTATTAATAGTACTATGTAATTATCTTTTGTAAAATTTATTTTGTAGTGACCAAGCCCACCTTATTATTCATTCAATAGTCTTACTACAACTTGAATGTTTATATTATGTCCCTCATTTGTAATGCCCATAATTTACACTAGAGAAAAAAATGCAACTATTTTTTTCTTTTTTTAAAGATAATAACCCTGCTTGTTAACCTTAATAATATTGTTAATTTTAGTATTACCCTCTCTCTCATGATAATGATTATACCAATATATTAACACTTATCTCAAAATTAATATAATAATATTTCTCCCCCTCGTTAATATTAATAATACTAAATCCAAATAATAATTCTTCTTATCTACATATAAAAAATTGAAATTATTAACACTATCATATTTCTTAGAATTTATTTATTGTTACCATCATAAATTTTAATATATACATATCTATTATTTATTTAATTACTCTGTTATCCTTATGAATAAATTACTTTAATAAACAATCTAAAAGATTTATATAAAAATAAAGAGGTAACAATTACCAATAATTATATTATTTCCTATATATATATATAATTTTTTTTTCTCTAAGAGAAAAGAAGAAAATAAGGGAATAATCTCCTTCATAAAGAAATTCCTAAAATACTAACCTATCTTTATATTTCTATATAATCTTAATTTGGTTCAATAGGGTGCTTTTTAAAGAATATGGGAATATATTCCCTTTGGATTTATTAAGGGATAGCTTAGCATAAGGTTAAACCACGATACTTTATTCTAGTTTTACTTTTCTAAAGTTAGAAGTGGCTTTAGTGGGAGTCTTCTTTTATGCCAAGCGCACATTTAAAGATTGGGAATATTTTCATAGTGTAAAGTGGTGCCGTGAAAAGGTCATACTCGTTGTGTGTATGAAAATATGTCAATTATAAAGAATTCAAACACATTCAATAAAACCTTATATCAAAGAAACTAAAAGAAAAATAAGCAAACTCTTATGGTAGCTTCTTTGAAGTCGTCTTATTGCTCTCTATCTCTAGCATTTCATTGGTTCAAGTTGCTCTCAGATTCAGTATGTCGAGCTCAACGAAATGGACTACTAGAGAATGAGATTAAACTAAAATGCTTGCTATACTAAGATGCAAGATTATGCTGTGTTATAAGGAAATGATTGCAAAGATATGATTATTGCTGAAATGCTAAAGATGCAAAAGCGTAAGTGTAATTGTATGTGTGTTCGTAGTAACCAATGCTTGGATTTGCACATGTATTTAAAGATTTTTTGAAAGAACCTGATTGGCTATTGTGATCAACGATTCAGATCAAGCTTGTTGGGATGAACGGTGAGAGATTTTTGAAAGGTGAGAAAGAGGTAGAAGGTTTCCTCCACAAATTTTCTCAGTTAGATTCGAAGGAAGGTTGCCATTTGAAGAATGAGTTGAGAATGAATTTTAGAATTAAATAAATAAACTTATTTAATTATATGTGAGGATGAAATTAGAAGTTCGCATAATTAAATAAGTTATATTTAATTACGTGTGAGAGATGAATTTAGAAGTTCGCATAATTAAAGAAGTAATATTTAATTATGTGTGAGAGATGAATTTAGAAGTAAATTAAATATTTAAAATATTTAATTATGTGTGAAGTGAGAAAAGGTATTAAACTAAATATTTATAATATTTAATTTAACTATGAGATGAAGAGGGTGTTGGAAGAATATTCCATTATTTGAATTTAAATATTCAAATTTAGAATAACATGATAATTAATATAAATAAATTATAAAATTTATTTAATTTAATTAAGAGGAATATGGTAGAAGAATTATAAAAGTGAACAATATAAATAAATGATTAAATTTATTTATATGTAGATGACTTTAGAAGATTAATTAAATAATTTATATTTAATTAATTAACAAGCTTGATTAACCATGACCATTTTTAGACGTATACACTCGCCACACACACAACTCACCAACGTTTTTAAGCCTTCAATGAACAAGGAGACGTCTAAAGCATCATTACACTCTTACGGTGTAACAAAGGAGTATAATAAAAAAAATTAACTATAAACTTATGTTTAGCCTCCCAAATATTCATAGCATACACGATAAATATTACTTCTCCCAATTCGATTATGTTAGCGATGATTTTATTGTGGCAGATAAAATTCTGAGAAAGCTTAAATGATATTAGTGTTTGTATGAGGAGACACATTTTAATTTAATCCCTAGAATTCATTAACTCGCCTACTCATTTATTTTTAGACTATCCTAATTTCCACGGGGTACTAACATGCATAGCAGATACCTAAAAAAAGAAACTCTTCAACGTCCCCCTTCAACGATGTAATTTTCTGCAATACTTCAATACCACATCCTTTTGCAGTAGCCTATAGATTTAACTAGTGATCTATAACAACTCCTTAACCTATCACATATCCTATCAGGGGTTCCATACAGGCGATAAAGAGGGAAACTAGTGCAAATATTAGGTTCTCTCTAGCCAACAATCTAGCATGAAATGTGGGTTGGAAGGAGTGACTGACACCTACTTGTACTCTAAGATCATGATAATACACTTCGTCAGAGGGGGACTGATATAAAAATAATGGGGGTACATGCAAATCATGGGGTAGTTAGGCACATAAATTGAGTAGAGCTGGACAAACATTGGAGGGTGAATTCCAATAGACATTGTCTTAACAAGATAAGTGAGCTTGCCGAGGTGTATCAATTATTCATTATCAGTCCTATGAACTGAGCTCCTAGAGCTATTCGATATAAGGTTTCATTGCACATGACAAGAAGCAATAAATACCGACTTGCTACTCAAGGTTGTTTAAATGCATGATCTTGGTGGAGATACGAGGAAAGAACCATATCGACATCATCACTTCATTACAGTCAAATAAACACAACTACCAATACTAAATGCGAGAACACTCCACTATAATTCCTATGGCTACACCTGCCAACCTCTCACTCTCAGGCATGTGGGTCACCCAGTATTCCTTCTCCAAGGGCGTATGTGGGGAGGTGATAACTATTTGCATCGATCCAAAATACTAGTTGATTACATAGCTAGAGTTTATTCTTGTGCCAAATTTAAATTTACTTAGAGCACTCGTCGGATATCCTTATTCACTGCTCAACTCTCATACCTATCTAGATTCCCAAGCAAGGTGATAGTTTGCAAATAATTTAGAGACATAGTGATCCCCGGTTGGTTTCCCAAGCGAGCCTCATGGAGGTCCATGCATATGGCTATGTCTACTGCACTAGCCAAAAGATAAGGTTCACAATGCCTGCATAGATCTTGTTATTATTATTCATTTGCTTATTTATCTATCTACTTCTGCCCATCCGTTAGAGCAAAAAACTACAGATCGACTCATTGGATTCATGTAGTGCTAGTTGAGGATTATATACTCTCTTGTCAAGAAATAAGGATTAAGATGGGGCTATGATGGGATGATTACAAATTAATACTTAGCCTTAAAATTCATATCTCAGTTTGCTAACTTAAGAATCTCATTACATTCTATTCCTTTACTACTTTGTTTATTCTATAGTTCACACTTTTGGGATTTCTATAGGGAATAGTACGTTGCATTCAACACACACATATGAGTGCTTGTAACTATATTTCCAAACTACTCTTAAGATGTCTGAAACGTGATACACATGATAATCTGAAGGTATTCATATGCTACACCTTTAAAAGAACATTATTTTCTTATATTTTCTTATATTTTGAGAAGCTTGTTTTGGTGTAGCTAGAGTAAAAGAAAATACAAAATGCAGGAAAATATTAAAGGTGAGCAACTACACACTATACTGCAACATTACATGAATATCTGTAATAGAAAGTATAATTTTTTTTTGACATAGAATAGAGTACTCCCACAAATCATAATGCATAAATCATTTTGAGCATGTTGTGCCAAAATTTTACAGGTAGTATGGTATATTCTGACTAGAAGATTTTAACATTCTTTTCGCCCAAATGCAAAAAGCCTGAAAATGATATGTTTGGAAGTTCATAAATGAAATTCACAAGACAGATAGTCATCGTGTTACTTATAAAATGTAAGACTTCATAATGGGATGATGTTTTCTTTTCAACTTTCCAAATAAAGACCTCAGAAATATGCAACTACACATTTATATACACATAAATTTTTACCATATTTCTTTTTAACAGAGTAGTATGATGTTATCTTTAAATTCAGAATACCCACTATTTTTTTTTTTCAATATAAATACATATATTCTTAGAAAACAACCCTTTCAACAAAACATAATCTGTAAATATATACTTAGGTGTTACAACAGAATGTATAATCCTTCCTTAAGCAAATGAACAAAAAGGTAGGAACTTTATATCTAGACTTAACATTCATTCTTTCAAATGGAACATGCATATTCTCTTAAATGAAAGGATAATGAAATTGATTTAACAAGGGTTTCTTTTCACCCCCAGTTATAGGGTTAGAACATTATGCAATATACACCACTTTCACACATATACACTTTTCTCCCACCCCTACCAATAAAGGTAGTTACATTTCAGTGAGGTTATAGACACGGTGATATAACAAAAAGATAACCTTTTCAAAGCTTGTAAGATCCTCATATCGTCTCCAACCTACACAAAACATAGACATTTTTTTCCATAGCCAAGGTAGTGCTCACCTCCCAGCCTTTGGTTGGAAAAATCAACCACCCCCGAGCTAGGAGGCAACCGAGGGAACCGAGTACAAACAAACCCAAACAAAATAATATTTACACACACATGAGACACATAAGATTATTTTCACACCCACCAAAGGGATTTCCACATAACTTTAGGATTCCATCAAGAATCCAATGTGGGGGATGCAGGGTGGACTACGCACTCCATATGGGGATTTAGAATAATAGTAATAAGAACAAGTAAATATCATACTCCCATCATTTCAGATGCAACCCTTATTTAATATCTTCTCTTTCTCCAAAACCCATACCACCAAGACCATTTCTACCATTTCACAATTACATATGGGTACACATACCCTTTTTGAGCCTCTCCTCTTAAGGAGGGATTAAACTTCCCCATGGAGGTTCCTACTCCATACCATCCCCAACGAGGGATGCTCTTCCCATATTTTGGGTGAGCCTATCCCTATACAACCCTTTTCCCATCACGCAAACCACATTCAACAATACAAGAAAACAAGAACCAAAAGCATTTTGAAATAAGTATATATGCATAACACAAGAGATAAAATACCAAGCACATTTTTACATGCACATGTAATTTTTCAAATAAAAACATAGAGAAACACAAAAAGTGGTGAATCTACCTCAAAACCAAGCTTGGGGAAGGATGGGTTGAGGATCCACACAACTCCTCTTCTTCCAAGCTTTTTTTCTTCTTCTTCCAACTCCTCAAAACCCCAAAAATTCAACCAAAATCAAGAATGCAAAAAGAATCCCTTAACCCTTGTTTTGAGTTTTCTTTATAGGAACTCAAGTTTGAATTCCTTTGAATAGGGAGTTGACATTTTTCAACCTCCCATTTACTCTCCCAAGCACACTCACCCATGTGTTCTCACACATGTGTGAGATCTTGGGAGTCTTCCAAGGCAACTTGGAGAAGTGGGAATGGAAAAGACTAGTCCCCATCCCACTTCCCAAAACCTTAATTTTGTCAAAGCTCTTAAAGGCCTCAAAAAGAATGCCCAATCTTGAGATTGACCCAAGATTTTGAGCTAAAAGGGTACCTAACTCATAGGTACCTACCCTAGGAACCTCAAACCCATAAAAACACTTAAAAAATATCACTTTTCAATCCCCAAAAGTGCCTAAAAGTTCAAATCCGAGTTTGTCCAATTGGATGGACAACTCATATCCTAGATGGATTGACATAACAATCAAAATCAATTTACAAACATTCATAAATAACATCACAAATAAAATACATGACATAATGGAACTATAGTCCCTCCATATGGACTCTAGCTCGGTTTCACTGGTTAAATTACTCAAGGTTCCCAAGGGTTGCCTCCAATTTCCATTGGCCATGGAAAATGTACTTGCACACTCGATGCACACATTAATCCATCCAAGTAAATTATATTCATATAATAA
This sequence comes from Sequoia sempervirens, assembly GCA_007258455.2. Taxonomy (NCBI): domain Eukaryota; kingdom Viridiplantae; phylum Streptophyta; class Pinopsida; order Cupressales; family Cupressaceae; genus Sequoia; species Sequoia sempervirens. The sequence goes on from VDFB02000003.1 coordinate 610,371,710, forward strand.
TCAAACTATTTGAATCACAATTGCATTCACACAAGTTTCATAATTTTTATAGCATAAAGATCCTATAACATAATTAAAAAATCATTAGCCACCTATCTTATCCCATTTTCATTAACCTTAATTTTCATGCTCGTATAATTGCAACATGATTGGTCCACACTACTTGTTTCATTCAGTCATCATTAAGTTTTTAGATTCAAATTAAATAAACTCGATAACCAGCATAAAATTAGATCAATCATCATAGTTAGCTAGCATGTCGCATAATCAAAATCAAATAATCACATGAACTTAAATGTTTAAATATTATGTCATCAACATTATCAATAGGGATAGACAATAACCAAACTCAAAATAATCCAAATACTAGATGTAGCATAGTCATAACCAAATCATCACATGAACACAAATGTCTAAATCTCCTATCATCAATGATATCATTAGGAATAATCAATAATTAAACTTAAAATAGTTCACATAATGGGTGTAGCATAGAGGTGGGCCTCACACAACACTTAAAGCACCTGCCTCTGTTATTTTGGAAATTGAAAAGATAATAAGATCATTTTTGTGGAAAGGTAATATTGATGAAAAAAAAGATTCCTTTAATCTCCTTGGAGGAGATGGAAAAAAGGAAAAATTAGGGTGGGGCAGATATTCATAATCTCACATGGACAAACAAAGATTTTGGAGCTAAACTTGCATGGGAAATGTATGATAATCCAAAAGAAAAATGGGAAAAACTATTGCAATCCAAATACCTAGATAATGCAAATCCTACCAGAATTTTTACAGTGGCAGACCCCCCAAAAGGGTCTGCAATTTGGAACTTCATCATTAATAGAAAAAGTCTCATTACAAAATTTTCTTTCTGGGAAATAAATGATGGTAGAAGTGTAAAGTTTTGGGAAGATTCATGGATTGGGAAACCACCATTAGTAGTTAATTAGGAGCTTCAAGAAATAAAAATGATTTTATGTCAAGCTTGGGGTGAAAATTTCTTAGACTATGTTCACACTTCAAATTCATTAACAGAAAAAGTAACCCAGAAAAAACCCCCATCCACCTTGACGTTGAATAACCAACAAGCTAATCTTCTTAATAAATATTTGAATGAAAGAACAATTTACTTTTCATCAAAACCAGACAGAGTAATATGGTCAGCTTCAAAAACATGCTCTTATTCAATTAAGGAAGGATATGCAATATTAGCACAATCTAAATATCCTTCAGAACCCCAACTAGAATTTTACTTCTATTGGAATAATAATTTTTTTTCGAAAGAAGGGACTTTTGCATGGTTGGGCCTGCAGAAAAGAATTCTAACTAGTGATCGTCTCATTAAGTTGAAGATTGTTGATCCCTTCAACTGCCCATTATGTGAAATAGAATTTGAAACAGTCGATCATTTATTTGTACAATGCATTGTAGCCATTCGATGTTGGGACTTTATAAAAAGAAAACTTCACCCATCCTTCCCATTACCAAATTCTATCTGGGACCTTTTCCAAGCTTGGCCTCTTTTATATCAGTCATCTTTTTTTGCATGCATTTGGATCATCACTCCGACATTGGTAATTTGGAATATTTGGTGGGAATGAAACTTAAGAATTTTTAGGAAAACTAAATCCTTAGTGGATGTGGTCCTTTTAAAAATTTAAAAGGAAATCTCAGAGGGGGTCAACTCATGTGTTCAAAGAGAAATTTATCAATTCATCCTTCATGAGTTGGGATAATTCTATTATGAAAGAATTGAATTGTTGGTGTAATTAATTAATTAATTATTACACTAGCATAATTTAACTTAGGTCTTGCATTTAATCATTAAGTCCTAGGTTGCAATCATTTAATAAATGGGATAATATTCCCTTTCCTAGTTTGTGGGATGAGATTCTTTCTAGAACTTATCTCATCATTTAATGATCATCACCATTAGGTTTCACATGTTGTCACATGTTGTTTGATCTTGACACATGGAAAAATCTCATGCATATTAGGGTTTAGCTCATGCCTATATATTCAAGGCATCTTGTACATTTGTAACATATCAAGATATCAAGATATCAATCAGATATCATATCAATCATATCAATAGAATCTTCAATCAGCATTCCATTGTTGCAACACTTCTCTTTGTGGTTGATTATCTTTCATGGCTAAAGTCCTGCATTGAATATTCCAGAGCTTCAAGGGCTATGCAATTCATCATCCCAACATGGTATCAGAGCTAGTCCATTGAAACATCAACCCTAGATCCAGGAAGTTGGAATGCAAGATTCTTTGCAGGCTAGTTGGTTCTACCCGGGAGCCAAGCTGATTTCTGGTGCAAATCAGGCTCTCTCCGACCTCTCCATTGCGTCCAGAAGGCCTCAAAACCCATAGATCGCCTATTCATTTGTCAAAATCGGAGACATATCATCCGGGAGCCTGTGAGGTACATCTTAGGGTTTGCATTTTTTGTACTATCCGTACAGTTTTGCAGGAAAAAAATCATCCCTATAAGTCCTCCATCAAGGAAATTTTTTTTTAGAAAAATAAAAAAAAAATTGGCTTTTTTTTGAGCATTTTTTTCTATAGTTCTGTCAAAAATTAAATCTGTAGTGGTTCGACCTGCAATTAATTGTCAGTCGGCAGAATTATTTTTACTGGCATATAGTTTTGGGTTTGGTTTCTTTTCCGTCGGCATATATTTTATCGGCATTTTATTTTATTTTTGAATTGCAAATATTGCAATATTCAAAAATTTAAAGACCGGTCATCGGTCTGCAGACACTGGTCGGCCCCTGTCACATCCGCGGACACCGACCACACCCTGCGTCACCCTGCGGCATCCGGCACTGACCGTCCACATCCTCCCGATGTTTCCTCCCGGCGACCACCGTCCACCGTTACTGGCCCATCGGCCTCCGATCACTGACCTCCGGCGAAAGTCTTCAGCCCCGCCCACTCCGCCCTTGGTTTCATTGCCGACCACGGGCTCTACCAACCACCGAGTGGTGTATTCTCCGCCGGCCAAGCCACCAGACCCCGCCACCCTGCAGCCACTCCACCGCCGCCCATCAAGCAGCACGATTTTTTTTACCAACCCCCTTGCCCCGTGGTCCTATCAGCGACCGAGGGCCGAAGTTTGTTTTCCCTGGGGTGCTATATTTTTGCGCCTGTTTAGCCAACATCAATTGAAATTGCAGTTTTTCTTCCGGAGGCCATATCTTCGCGCCACGATATCAAAAATTTGCAAACGAGATATCGACAGAAAGAGAATTCAGAGCACTATCCAGTGGTGCCATCCATTTTGCAAGATTTTTCTGCTATAAATTTCTATAGTCAACTGAAGTCAACCCTCCCTTCTGGACTCAAACACACACATCTTCGCATCAGATTGTCAGATTTCGGAGATTCCAGCGGCATTCGAGAGATTTTTCAGTGCATTTTTTTCATCAGTCCAATCATCTTCTTTGGTTTCAGCTCCAGGTATCTTTTTTTTGGTTTTTTGATTCCTAAGACATCCTAAAGATTGAAGAAGAATTTGTTGATCTTGGAGGCATATTTTCAGTTGCATATCTATTTGGAAATCTTCTATTTGTCGTTGAAGGTCATTGTCTTTATTTTTGTGAAGAAATTTCATTATGGGACTTGCATATTATTCTCCTTTGGTTATGTTGCACAAGGGAAACTATTCACATTGGTGAGATGGGATCTGCCACCATCTTCATTCACTTGATTTGTTGCCACATCTATTTGGTATAGTTCCTCATCCGAGTGAAGGTATTCATGAACTTGCTTGGAGTTGCAACAGGTACACTGTTTTGGAGATCCTTGAGATGCAAGTTGATTGTGATGTTTTGAGATCTATTGATCATTGTGATTGTCCTCACATTCTTTGGACAAAGCTTTGGGAGCTATATGGAGATTCAAAAACTCCACCATTCCCCGATGATCATGCTTCAGAATGTCATTCTTCAGATCAGGTTCCCCATGATGTTATTGCTATGCAGGAAGTTGATTACCTTGATCTTTCTGAAGAGGTTGACAAGGTTCCTTTCAGTGCTTCTTCTTCATCAGAGACAGTTGGTATCCCTTCACATTCAGTGATTCCTTGTCCAGAATCATTGATTGAGGCTTCCACCACTATCATCATCGATCTGGACACATTTAGTTTTTCAAACTTGACATCACATGATGGCTTTGTTTCAGGTATCACTGCCTTGGCCACTTCTACAAGTTTGGAGGACATTCTTGAGGGGGTATCACTCCTCTATTCAGATTTGGCTTTGGAGAGTTTTCTTGCGTATCGACATTCCTTTGTCTCAACCTTGATTGGGAATTCAGAGACCATCTTGGAGGAACTTGGTTTCTCTTCAGATATTTCATATCTTAGACTTCTTCCCTGCCATTCCATTCAGGACTTGAGGTTTCTTCTTCATCTACCATTGGATTTGCTTCAGACTTCCTTCAGTGGTTTTGAGGACACTTCATTCAGGAGGGGCTATCAAGTCTCCATCACATCCATCATATCCATTTTATCTTTGTCTTTGGATATTGTTTAGCATCAGTTTCTGCATCATCCTGGTTTGTCACCCTCTTCATTGTTTGGGACTATGGCATTTTCTTCATCAGGCAAGGAGACACTTGAGCAAAGTTCTGAGACATCATCGACATCCATCTTCATCCTTACTTCCTTCAATTCCTATCCGGAATGGGAAGCATCTCTGCACTTGCAGTTGGTTTTGTTTCTTCCGAAAGGGAGACAAGTTGTTTGTCGGCATTGGATCTTATTTTGTCTTGAGACACTTACCTTTCTTGCAGGTGATCTTATCTTCTGGGGGGGCTATTTAGTCTCTCTATTTCCTCCCTATGGGGGGGATTTTGTTTGTATCCCTATGACAGATGGTGTACTTGGGGGGTATTTGGGAGTCCTCCATCCTTCCCATCCTATCTCACATTTCTGCATTTTCATCTCCTTTTTGGGGAGGGGTTTTGTTCCCACTGGGTTTTCCCCTTTTCTTCGTTTGTGGGAGGATTTTTGCATCTTCATGTACATGGGTACCTGACATGGCCTCGTAGCCGGGACCCATCATCATTATCATCTTTGCATAATCATTGCATTTTCCTCCCTAAGTTTCACTTATGGGGGGGTGTTGGTGTAATTAATTAATTAATTATTACACTAGCATAAGTTAACTTAGGTCTTGCATTTAATCATTAAGTCCTAGGTTGCAATCATTTAATAAATGGGATAATATTCCCTTTCCTAGTTTGTGGGATAAGATTCTTTCTAGAACTTATTTTATCATTTAATGATCATCACCATTAGGGTTTACATGTTGTCACATGTTGTTTGATCTTGACACATGGCAACATCTCATGCATATTAGGGTTTAGCTCATGCCTATATATTCAAGGCATCTTGTACATTTGTAACATATCAAGATATCAAGATATCAATCAGATATCATATCAATCATATCAATAGAATCTTCAATCAGCATTCCATTGTTGCAACACTTCTCTTTGTGGTTGATTATCTTTCATGGCTAAAGTCCTGCATTGAAGATTTCGGAGCTTCAAGGGCTGTGCAATTCATCATCCCAACATGAATCATTTTAGATTGTCTTTTGATGGTAGCCTTTTCCATCATGCAAACAAAATGATTGATAGAACAAGTATCAAATGGTCTCCTCCTCAAAAGGATTTTTTTAAACTCAATTTTGATGGAGCCTCTAAAGGTAATCCTAGATTATCTAGAGTAGGAGTCTATATTAGAAATGAATTAGGGGTAGTATTAGCACTATCTTCTTTCCATTTGCAATCTGGCACAAACAATTATGCAGAGACATAAGCTCTTTTATTAGGTTTGGAATTGGAAATTCAAATGGGTTTTTCAAAGCTCCATATAGAGGGGAATTCATTAATAATTATTAATGCACTCAAGACAAGGAAAACTAAAACTTGGAATTTGAATTATGTGATAAAAAAAGTCTTCTCACTTCTAGAGAAGCTTGAATCTTCAATCATCTTGCATACTTATAGAGAAGGGAATAAGGTAGCAGACTTCCTAGCTGGGCTAGGAAGTGACAAAACAAAGCTAAAGGCTACTCATGATTTAACTATTTTAAATGCATTTCCACAACTTCTAGCGTTAATTGAGTAGGATGTGAGGGACTTGTAGGAAAATCCTTAATGCTTCTCTCCTTTTCTTATTACAACATGTTTGCAATGTCATGTATATTTTGCACTTGTTGACATATGGCACCAATGCCATAAGGGTTTCAGTATTCATGATTTTATTACAACATGTGTATCTAATGTTTTATTCCAAGTCTGTAGGATATTCGAAATGGTGACATTCCAGTACACTGTTCACACATATGAAAAGGAGATATGTACAAAGGTAGTTGCTATGAAAAGTATGTAGAGATTAATTCTTTTTGTCAAAGGTAAACACATGAGACAAAGGTGATTTTGTGGCATCTTAAGTACAAAGCATATCTGTTTCAATTTTTTTTTGTAGTCTTAATCCTAAGTTTCATGGTAATCGCATGTGCTAAAAAGGGTACTTTTGTGAGAAAGTACTCCTTTTCACATTTGAATTGAGGAATCTGCACAGTGCTCATATATTAAGGAATATTTTGTAGATCCTGTAAGGGTAACATGCTTGGGTATTTGTCAGATGTGAATGGAAAAGTACCTAGTTGTCACAAGTTAGGAAAATATGTTTCTTTATTGAGCCTCTATCTAATGCTTATATATTAAAATCTATCCTCTATGGATAGCATAATTGGTACTAAGTAGGTATATACATGCATGAGATAAGGTTTTCTGGAAGCTGTTTATTTGTTTGAAAATGCTCGCGCATGTTATCCTTGCAAGATTTCTAGATCAACCGTAAGAAATATGCTTAATTTTGGCTTAAAAATCCTATTGGCTTGTTTTCTTTCTCACTAATTTTTTGGTGAGCATTCTTTGGTTTGGAGAACTAACAATTTGGTAGACTGGCCTACTCGGCTTGGTGACTCTAACTTTGTTTTGATTTTTTATCTTAATTCAGAGCTTTACTGTGCATGTAACTTTCAAGTTGGTTTGGATAAGTTGGAATTAATGGAATTCAAAGAGTTTTGAGTATGAAACTATAGGGTTCCAATTTTAATAAAACCATGGGAAGAACCTTTCTCAGCTAGTATTGAGAAAGAAGAGTTGCAAAGTGTGTTCAAAGTGAAATTCAAATCTGTATTGAATTGCATCAAAGTCATCATAGGTGATGAAGTATTGGAAATAGAGTTACAGAGGATTATTTTTCCAACTAATCTTTTGTCTATTTTCTTATCAAGCACCTTGGACTTGGCTCAAAATTATAGTGTTCTAAAATGCATTGCTAATAAGTTTTTTATTATCTCTTACTTGGAAAATGATGCTTTACTTCGTAGTGTTCAACAATATGATTTTACCTAGGGTGATGGTTTAGTGGGTGGATTGTTTCCAAGGCATTTCATTTTTTATAGAAAGAAATATGCATAAGTATTCAAAGGAATGTTGTCATCAACAAAGGATGACAATTCTGCACATTTATATCAAGCTCTCAATAAGCACATAAATTCTTTCTCCATGGAAGAAATAGATGACTTCAAAAGAAAGTATGATGTGATTTCTTTTTTAAGAAATCATACATGTGTTCATGACCTACAAATTCTTAATGCACCTCATGCTGGGAAGAGAAAGTTCTATTACTGCTATGTTCCTGACATAAACAAATCAGTGCCTTCTCGTGATTTTGTTTCCAAACAAAAGCAACTTTTGCATGAAGAAAGCTCAGTAAATGGTCCACAAAGGAGGGAAAGAAACATGTCTTCATTCTAATCGGCTGGTTTCCTAAATTGTCATGTTTCATCAAAAGGAAAATTTTGATTAAATTGTAATGGGATTTTTGGGCTTCTTAATGAAATTATTATGTACTGGGTTATAATGTAATGGGTTCTTAATGTAATGGGTGTTGATTGGGCATATTTTGCATGTGGTAAATGTATTGGGTCATCCATGTAATTTGGTTGAGGTTGGAAAGAGTTAGTTCACCACTTCATTGATATGTAATCAAGTTGTTCTATGTAATCAAGTTGGTCAAAGTAACTAAGTCAATATTGTAAAGAGTTAGTTTTTTACTTGAGCTATAATTGGGGGTTTTCTTCCTAGTTCTTTCCCACAAGTATGCTCACTGAACCAGGGTTTTGTAAAATATTTATTATTAATATAATTACAGTGGTCCTCCACTTTTTCTTAGAAAAATAATAATAATAATAATAATAATAAAATAGAACAAAAATTATAAAGTTAATATATATTATATTTATTAGATCTAATATATTGAAGAGCATGGTAAAACTTTTAGATCATAGTATAGTTTTGGGGTACAAACAATGTAACACTATGGTTAGTTGATTCAATAAAATTATTTTTGTAGTTTGCAGGTTGAGGTTAATGTTAATCTAGTCATATAAGGTCAACATGATATTGATGTTAATAAAGAGGTTAGCTAATAATGTCTCAGGAAAAATGTTAATACAATGTTACCCTTACCTCATGTTGGTAATCGATAATATTGTTGGTATTACCTCTACATTGGGACAATATCATCACAAAGAAATTAAGATCTTCTAATCATAACAAAATTGTAATTTTGGGTAAATCGTTCATCCAAGATCAACTTTAATCCAACCTTGAAGGACTTGGCATCTTGAGCGAACTTATCTTCTTCTAACGGGGTGTGCGGTGAACTTCGCGCATCTGACCCGTTCTCGCTTCTCTCACCCTGTTCTCAAGAAATGTGTTCTTGATGGTGTTGCCCTAGAGGTTTGTGGGGTATGTTTATTTTGCATACCATGTTTAGTCATTAGTAGTAGTTAGTATTTTCCATATTTCTGTTGAAATAAAAAAAAATAAAAAAAATGGTTATGTTGTTTCTAAAGGTGTAAAATTTTTGGGTGTGACACATGGTATCAAAGCCTAGGTTCCAAACTAGGAACTCTAGGCATGTAATTGTGTATGAGTATTTATTCATTCATGAAATTGTGTAGGATGGATTAGATGAAGAGAGTTTAGGGATGTGATCATGGTTATGGATGTGGTGTAGGAAGGGGGAAAGTAGATTCATCACCAGTAGGGACCCACATTTTTGAGGCAGGTCATTTGGATCTTCCACCAAACATTAACTCCCAAATACTCCATGCCATAGAGAATTTGATTGGATTTATTCTTGCTATACTACCATTAGTAGTGAAGGACCATCAGCGAGAGCATTCACACCACTCTTCTCAGGAACATAAAGATGAGTACTGTGAGCATAGTAGGTCTCCCCCTTGTGGTCGCGTAGAGCATCATGAGGATAGAGAGAGGGAGTCAAAGTCGGTGCATTTGGAGGTACCCCCAAAGGTTCCACCACCAGAGAGAGTCGATGATGTTAGGGCACCCAAGGATGTAGGAGGGGAGATTCTTGATTTCCTTCAGTTATTGCCACCTTTTTTTTTTGGAGCCACCAATGGTGTAGAGGATGAGGCATGGCTTAATCATCTTGAGAGGTGCTTTGGCTTGCATACGTATACAAGCAACCTAAAGGCACAATTCACAATACATTTTCTTAGAGAGAATGAATCCATGTGGTGGCATCAAGAGGAACACAAATACCACCTCTCTCTTGACACTCTTACTTTGGAGACTTTTCTAGAGAGATTCAAAGCTTGTTACATATCAGAGCACTTCAAGCAACATCATATAAACAAGTTTCATGATCTTCATCATTGAGGGATGACTATCGCTTGGTATAAGAGTAGGTTTCTTGAGTTACTTTAGTATGTGAACTACATCTAGGACAATATACTTCTCATCAATCATTTCACTAGGGTCCTGAATGTAGGAATTTTAGGTCCCATTCATATGGCCTCTCCAGAGATATTTTAGGCCGCTATGGAAAAGGCCCTTATTGCAGAGGAGATTCAAGGTAAGTCCCAAGAGGCATGTGAGTAGTTTCAAAACTGCAATCAAACTTCTCAGTCAAAGGAGTTTTAGAGACCACCTCTCTCTCCTAAGGGATGGTCTAGACCTTCATCACTACCACCTAGACCACCATAGTAGTAGTAGCAACAGAGTCAGAGGCCTAGGCCTCAACAAGATTTCTAGTGTAGTTCTAGCAATGGATGGTAGGCACAGGGATCACAATGTGATTAGTTTCCTTAGACACAGGGTGCAACTCCTACATGTTCATAACAGAGTTTTAAAGGAGGATTCAGTGGGTCTAGCAGGATTAGAGGTCAATAGGGTAATCAGACTCAAGTAGTACAGGTTCAGAATTGTGGCCCATGTTATATATGTGGTGTAGTAGGGAACTTTTCCAGAGAGTTCCCATAGGGTTTTTCTTCTAAAGGACAATGTCCAACAGGGTCAGAGCTGACAGTGGGTGATGTGGATAAATCCCATTGAGTCTTTGTGAAAGTCAAGAACCGCCAAGCTAAGCATCATGCCATAGTTATTGAGGCCTTGGGTATGATTGGTGGTGTGCATGTTTCTATTTTGTTTGATTCTAGGGTAATTCTTTTATTTCACCATCTATAATGGAGTGTAGTAGGCTAGTGGCATCTAGGAAGGATGATAGGTGGGAGGTTGAGTTAGCCTCAGGTGCTAAGGTTTTAGTAGATTTTGTAGTGATGGGATGTTTGCTACAACTTGGAGGTGTGACTACTTCAGTGGACCTCCATGTCACTCCATTAGGTTCTTACAGAGTGTTGTTGGGTATGGATTGGCTTGATGTGCATCGAGCTAAGGTGGATTTTTTTCTAAAAGGAAATTGAGTGTGTAGATGATCAGGGTGCTCCAGTGGTGATTATAGGGATTTAGAGACCTATTTCCCTTCACATGAGTTATGCTATGTAGTTGAAGCGATGTTTATAAAAGGGGTGTTAGTTGTTTTCCATTTCGATCACGAACAAAGATGATGAGTTAGAGGCATCATTAGATGATCATCCCATTTTGAGAGAGTTTATAGATTTGTTTCCCTCAGAGCTTCTAGGTATTCCACTTAATCAAGAGATTGATTTTCATATTGATTTGGTACCAAGAGCAGAGCCAATCTCAAGGGCACCCTATAGGATGACCACTCATGAGCTTAGCGAGCTCAAGCTTTAGTTGAAGTTGTTAAAGAAGGGTCATATTCATCCTAGCATCTTGCCTTGGGGAACTCTTGTCATCTTTGTTAAGAAGAAGGATGAATCTCTTCAACTATGCATAGATTATAGACAACCAAATAGGTGACCATCAAGAATCATTACCCACTTCTAAGGATTGATGATTTATTTGATCAGTTGCAGGGTGCTAGAGTGTTTTTGAAGATTGATCTTAAGTCAGGTTATCATCGGTTGAGGATTTTTGAGGCAAATATACATAAGAAAACTTTTCATACCCAATATGGCCATTATGAGTTCAAAGTGGTACCCTTTGGTTTGATGAATGCCCCTACAGTGTTCACGAGTCTCATGAATGGGGTATTCTACACCTTGGAAAAAATTGTGATTATATTTCAATATGATATTTTAATATATTCACGTACTGAGGAGGAGCATGAGGAGCACTTACGATAGGTTTTACAATGTTTTAGGGAGCACTAGTTGTATGGTAGCTTGTTGAAGTGTGCCTTCTTTTGCTCAAAGGTTCACTATCTTAGTCATGTTATATCAAATGATGGTATCTCAGTAGATCTGTCAAAGATTAGGGCCATCATGGATTGGCTAGGGCCTACTACAGTGACAAAGTTTAGGAACTTTATGGGATTAGCTGGTTATTACCACCAATTTGTTGAGGGTTTCTACAGGGTTGCACATCCTATCACTTCCCTTTAGCGAAAAGGGAAGAATTTTTAGTGGACTGAGCAGTGTGGAAGGGCCTTCCATACCCTTAAGGAGTGTCTCACTAGTGCTCCTATCTTATCAGTAACTTACCCTTTAGTAGAGTTCATGGTTTGCATGATTCCCGTTCATGTTGTTTTGTAGTGTGACGTGTCCAAACACTAGTGTGCCACACAGACGTTTGAATACCATGCTAACATCCTACTACATTTCAATGTTCAAACGACCACCTCTAAGCATGTTTTCCAATTTTCATCACCTTTTGTTGGTGGTAATGGCTTAAGATTCCTTGTAACCACCTAGGAAGCTTCTTTTTGCTTCTCTTCTCTCCTTAAAATCTATCTTTTCAATCTGTTGAGTCTTCCTCAACTTCTAGCTTCACTCTAACTTCTCTCTAGCTTTGGCTCTAGCTTTCTACTTTCCAGATTTTGCTTGCACAACTTCATATAGCTTGTTACAGTAGCTTCAAGCACTCTTAAGCTCTCTTAACAAAACCCTTTGCAACACTCTTGGCTCTTGCAACTATCTTGCTCTCCCTCTTTGGCTTGCTTAGCCTTGTAGCTGATATCTCCCTTGCCTTATGCTTGCAAGCATCCTGGGATTCCACATCTCCTAATTATTGCATCTACATTTTGTGATACTGGTTCTCCCCCTTGAGTGGGGATTGCTTTTATCACTCATACTCGGTGGTGTGGGCTCTACTCTTGAAGCGGTTCTTGGTTTCACCACATGCTTTTTCCATTCTAGTTTGTTTCTCTCTATCTGGTTGTTTGTGGAGGTGGGAACACCAAAATGGGGGTTTGACTAAGGAAAACCCCTATATAGCCCTAACACTTTCTCTCAATCTTACAAACATAGGTATTGAAGATATCTACTAGCTAGAGGTTTCATCACTTGTGTGGTTGTAAGCATTTCCTTTCTTCTCCTTATCTTTATCATTTCTATTTCAATTTATTTCAATTCTATTATATTTTATTGCTTTCTCACATTCTAAGATTTCTTAGCAATTAGAGTAGAAGTAGCCACTTTTCCATTTTTCTGATATTCTCACTTTCTAGTCAGTACAAGATGCCAACATGCCTCTGGGATGCCAACGCACCTTGTTGTCATCCATATTATGCACTATTATCCTTTGGTCTAGAGCTTGTCAGTCTATCCAAAAAATCTGTGACCTGCTCTTTCTGATTCTAGAACTCTCATGCTATTCCTTGAGGTAGTTTAGGGATTTTTTCCCTGTGAGGTTGTTTGAATGAAGAGAACTCATGAGTAGTGAATCCTCCTTCTGTACATTTTTGTGAACTCGACATGAAGAGGGTATTTTTCAAAAAACTAGGAATTTATTTACCCCTACTTGTCGAGGTCATAACTTTTGACTCTGTGCTTAGAATTCAGAACTGTTTGCACCATTGGAAAGGCTCCAAGAGGGCTAATTCAATCCATAAAATATTGTGCCCTTGGTAACCAAATTTTAGGGACTGACACAAGTTCCAACCTCAAATTCTGCTTTGAAGACCTCCAAAAATGCAAATTACTAGAACCTTGAAAATACCAAAAAAATATAAAAATGTAGATTCTCATTTTTTCTTAGTTTTGTCACCAAAATGAGTTGAATATCTTCTTTTATTAGCTTAGTATCTAATTTTGTTCAAAATATTAATGATGTTCCATTTCATGCATGTGATGGCTTTGCCTATGTCACTCGGTATCTTTGATCCTTCTCATGAGATTCCTCTTGCTTTGGAGGATATCTTGTTGCAAGAAGATGAAATCATTGATACCTTTCTTAATATTAATTTACCTTCTCTTCATTTTAACGCACTCTCTTCTAGAGATGATGCATTAGTGAATGATGAATCTCTTCCTCAATCTAATGCACTCTCTTCTAGAGATGTTGCATTGGTGAATGATGAATCTCATCTTTGTTCTGATGCACTCTCTTCTAGAGATGATGCATTAATAGATGATGAACCTGCTTCCACATATGATCCTCCTTGGATTGATGTTGAGAATATGTATTCAAATAATCCTACTAGTTGTGATGATTCTATAAATGCAATCTATGTCTATGCTGCCCCTCAAAGGCCTAAGAGACCAGTCATTTACATGACTCCAACTAGTCCTTCTCCTAAAAGGATTTGTTCTATCAATAGTGTTCCATTTTATAGTGATTCTCTTGTTCTTTATATGGCTCCCTCTTATAGAGCGATATCCCATACTTATGAGAATAGTATGAATAAAAAACCAAGCCTTCCTTAAGCACCTAAACCTAGAACTAAAGCACCTAGTGATTATGATCTTGTCGAGCAACCTCAGGTTACTCCAGCTAAGATCTCACTATGAGATTTTCTTTAGTCTACTCTGGTTTATTAAGGTATGCTTTAGGAAGCCTTTCAAAAGATCCTCTTTCCTTCTTCCACTAGGCTAATGGATGCTAATGCGTTGATGTCATATATTGATGTGTATTTTCTAAATATTACATTTTATCCATAGGAAACTCTGCCTTTAGAAGTACAAAAGCAAGCAGATCCTCTAATGATTATAGTTAACATTAATAATATCGGCATTAGATGTACTCTTGTTGATGCCATTTTGGTGCTTAATGTATGTAGCATTGATCTTTTTCCTAAGATTAATATTGATTAATTTTCTCTTAATGATTCTTCTATTGTCATTCATGGGTTTGATAATATTGGTTGACAAGCCCTAGGCATGATAGTCTTGCCTTTGAGGTTGGGAGCTATTATCGTACCTACCCTTGTATATGTTATGCCAAAAAAATTACAGTATAACCTTCTTGGTAAACCATGGATTCATGCTATGGGTGCAATCTCGTCTACCTTGCATAAATCTATTAAGTTCATTTGCAATAATCAAGTATTCAAAGTCAAGGTTGACCTTGATGCTATGCACTTATGTGAGATGGTAGCTATTGATCAGGTTTTGGTTGTGCCTACTCTTATTCCTTTAGTGTCTTCCTATGTGTCAATGTTTACTCCTGTAGTACCTACCATAAAGGATTCTCTTGAGATAGATGTCCTTGAAGAAGATCCTTCTTAAACAAGAAATATTAAGTCTGCTCCTACTTCTCAAAGGAATGCATGTCTTGGTGATGATTGGGGTTCTCTAGACTTTACAAAATACTTTAGTGGGGAACATAACATCAACCTGATCCACTTAGCCCTTCTGATAACATCATTTGAACTTGCTATCAAAGATGTTCATTCTTTTGTATCACAGGATAAGATTAATGCAAATTGTAATGTTCTTACTGTTGGTCCTCCCCCTTATGGGAAAGATGATCACACTTCTATTAAAGAGGTTAATTTTGGTAGTCATGTTAAAAAGTATGATGGTGATCCCATAGAGGAGTATGATCCCCATTGCTAGAATAATAGTCTTTATGAAGATCCTCCTCTGTTTTCTTCTATCTTTGTAACTTCTTGTGAGCAGCCAAAATTTTCTCCATGAGAGAATGGGTTACTTCTTCCTCCTCATTCTTTGTCTGAAAAAGATTGTATTTTTCTGAGGCTTCTAAAATCCCACTTGATTACTCTTCCTCCTCATACACATAAGAAATTTCATGAACATGACAAAGAAAAGAATTATTTTTGTGCATACCATCAAGTGCTTGGCCATTCCACTAGTGAATGTAAGGCCTTGAAGGAAAAAAGTACAAAAACTTCTTGATTTAGGTACCATCACTCATTTTTTTGTTGATGCACCTACCTCTTTTTCAAATTATAAGTGATATCAAGGTTTACCTCTATCCTATGTGTTCTAAGTATCTTACATGGCTCTCCTCCCTTATATGTTGGGGGCTATGATAACTTGTTCTAGAGATGTGTGTCCTTCTTAAGGACCCCCTCTCTTCTCTATGTCTTTCAAATGAAGCATCCCTTAAGTGGACCCCTTATCTTGAAGGGTTCACAAGGGATCCCCCTTTGAAATATTTTCTCTCAAATGAATTCTATGGTGTCTAGCTTGGGGGAAGCCTGACTAGACATCACTTTTCAAACAATGTATCCCTTGAGTGGACCCCCTTTTATTTTGAAGCGTTCTCGAGGGACCCCATTTGAAATCCTTCCAATTTTTTGATGGTTTGTGTGACTGTTTGCTTGATTTCTTGTGTGGTTTCTTTTTTTTTGAACATGTTTAGTCTACAAATTAACATTTCACTTTGTAGGTGCACCTGTAAAGCTGCTTTCCAATTCGACTCTGCGAAGTCCCCTTCTTTGGGTTTCCTCCATGTGAGATATCTTGGGGGTACCTCCCTATAGGTCTGCGAGTCTATAGGGCACTTCTTCTGAGCTTCCTCCATGCGAGAGATCTTGGGGGTCACTCCCCTACAGGTCTGTAGGTCTATAGGATGTTTTTATTGGTTTCCTTCATGTGAGAGATATTGAAGGAAACCTTCCTTGCAAGTCCGCAGGCCTATAAGGCACTTTCATCTTGGTTTCCTCCATGTGAGAGATCTTCGGGGATACCTCCTTGTAATTATATGTGCCTATAAGGTGCTTTCATCTTGGTTTCCTCCATGCGAGAGATCTTGGGGGATGCCTCCTTGCAAGTTTGCAGGCTTGTAAGGCACTTTCATCTTAGTTTTCTCCATGTGAGAGATCTTGGGGGATAGCTCCTTGCAGGTCTATGGGCCTGGAAGGAACTTTCAACTGGGTTTCCTTCATGTGAGAGATCTTGGGGGATACCTTCTTGTAAATCTATGGGCCTGTGAGGCACACACTTCACTGAGCTTCCTTCATGTGAGAGATCTTGGGGGTTGCATCCTTGCAGGTTTGCAAGCCTATGAGACACTTTCTGGTGCAGGAGCACCTGGGAAAGGACTAGTTTTGTTGAAGTTTTGGCGAGCTAGTGCAGGTCCGGCTGGGGCAGACTTGGAGAAAAAGATCCATAACTTGTAGGGGAGAAGAGATCTTTGAGAAATTATTTTTTGTGAATTTTCTTGAGGGTCTTAGCTATGCTTGGAGGTCAGGAGGAGGTTCTAACAGTTCATCTAGAGTGAGAATTATTTGACAGTCTGAAACAGTATTGAGGAACTTTGGAAACCCTAGCTTCTTGACCATTTTGGTGTCTAGACAGCACACGGCCTGAGTAGGATTGAAACCCTAAAAATATTGGAGGTGAGGGCATGAGAAACACAACCCCTAAGCAAATAACCTAGGTCTTTGGTGGGTTTAGAAGAAAATAGTAGTTTGACTCTGTTGGCAGGCCTAATTGGGGCTTAGGGCTTGTAGCTCTTTTCAAACCCTAGGAAAGGAAATGTGTGAAAGTGATGGAAAGTTGGAAACTTGTGGTTGCTTAAGGACCATAGATAGGTTTTTTTGAAGCTTTGCAACACCTTCTCCACCCCTGCAAGAACAAGTGGAGTGTTGTGGAAAGATTAACCTTTAGGAAGGATTAAGGGTTAAAGGAAGAATGGAGGAATTGCATCAAGGATAGCTTGATTGTTGAAAACTGACAAGGTAGAGAGGTTGGCCAGGAGAACTAGGGGAACCTAGTCAAGAAGGAGTTCCTATAGGTTAAGGTGGAGCAACATAACACCGAGGAGGTCTTCCAAGTGAGACCCAGAGCAGGAATCAGTGATTGATTCCTCCAACCCCTCTCCCTATCAGATTGGTATCAGAGCAGGTTAAAGATTTGGGAAGCATCTTATATGTCAGAGGTTGAGTCCAGTGATTCTCTCACCATGGTGACCAATGCAGAACTGGCTAAGATGGTTGAAGAGCATGAAGAAGACAATAAAAAATTGAGAGAAAGAATAGCCCAACTTGAGGCAGCAGTGAGGAGTGCACAGTTTGAGGGAAGATACCAAAGGAAGAAGAGGTTGTAGAGCAAGATAAGACCCCTGCACCTGACCCTGTCTTGAAGGAGGAGCCTTTCTTGAAGGCATTAAAATCCTTGAGTGGAAAAACACTTGAAGGCATTCCACTATTTAGTGGGAAAATGGAACCAAACTTAGTCATGGATTAGATAGAAGGCATGGAGAATCATTTTGAGTGTGATGGAGTCACTGAAGCACAGAAGGTGAAGGTTGCTAAGTCAATATTGAGAGGATTAGCCTTGACATGGTGGAATTTTATTCAGACAGAGAGGGAAAAAGAAGGCAAACAACCCATATCAACTTGGAAAGGAATGGTTGCTAAAGTAAAAGAAGCCTACATGCCAGATGACTATGAGATTCAATTGCACAAGAAGAGGAAAAGTCTAAGGAAGAAAGACCAAGATGTAAACACTTATACTGAAGAGTTTCAAAAGCTTTGTATGAGGTCTAATGTGACAGAGGATGAGAGCCTCAAAGTGGCTAGGTACCTTAATGGTTTGAAGTGGAATATCCAAGAGGAGATGGCTCTTTTGAGTCCTAAAACAGTACATCAATGTTACCAATTGGCTATCAAGATTGAGAAAAGGAACAAGAGGAAGCAAGATCAGACTTCTAAGGGCAGAGGCAAAGGCAGAGATCAAAGAGATCAAAGAGGACAGCGTGGTGGCTACTAAGGTAGAGGAAATGATCAAAGAAACCAAGGTGAGTCTAAACTCACTGAGCATGGAGGTGAAACATCTTCTAGAGGAGGATATAACAGAGGTAGAGGACCTCAAGGAGGTTCAAATAGAGGAAGAGGAGCAGGCAGGAGCAATTCCTATTTTGCAAACATGAAGTGATATCATTGTAACCATCTAGGTCATCTTGCTTATAGATTCCCAAAGAAAGCTTCTTCATCAAGCAATGAAAAGAGAGTTTCCTATGCACAAGAGGACACCATGAGTCCCAAAGCATCTGAGATCAGTCATATAGAATCTGAGGTAGGAGAGAATCTGATGTTCAACAGGGTTTTGATCAAACAACCGGTTAAAGAAGAACCTAAACAAAGAAGAGACATTTTTAGAGTAAGGTGCAAGATACTTGGAAAAGTATGCAAGGTTATAGTGGACTCAGGTTCAACAGACAACATAATCTCAGAGGAGGCAGTAATGAAACTGAAATTAGAAAAGTCGCCTCATACTAACCCCTACAAGGTCACTTGGCTAAACAAAGGGCAGAGTTTTTTAGTTAAGGAGCAAGTAACGGTGGAATTTTCTATTGGAGGGTATAAAGACAAGTTAGTTTGTGATGTATTACCCATGTATGCATGCCATCTACTACTAGGCAGACCATGGCAATATGACAAGAGTGTTAAGTATGATGGGAAAGAGAACACCATATCATTCAAGAAGGATGGAAGAACATTCAAGTTGCAGTCACTGTTAGAAGAGGATGAAGGATAGTCAAAGGCACCTAACATCATGTTGAGTAGTGGTAAGGAGTTTCTTACCAACCTACACCAAGGGGATGAAGGATATGTGATCATGATGCAATCCAAAGAGGAAGAAAAGGCTGAAAAGACAGTCATACTCGGAGCAGTCCTAAACTTATTGGATAAGTACAAGAGCATAGTTAGTGATGGTACACTTGCAACTCTACCACCAAAGAGAGCAATAAGTCATCAAATTGACTTCATACCTGAAGCCTCATTACCTAACAAGGCAGCATACAAACTCACACCAGATCAGAATTTGGAGGTAGCTAGACAAGTGCAATAATTAATGGATCAAGGATTGATTCAAAAGAGCATCAGCCCTTGTGCAGTGCCAGTGGTTTTAGCAACCAAGAAAGGAGGTAAGTGGAGAATTTGTACTAATTCTAGAGCAATAAATAGAATCACAATTAGGTATAGGTTCCCAATTCCTAGAATTGAAGATTTAATGGATTGCCTTGGAGGAGCACAGTATTTCACCAAGTTGGATCTCAAGAGTGGGTATCATCAAATCAGAATTAAGGATGGAGATGAGTGGAAGACAACATTTAAGACAAATGATGGGTTATATGAATGGAGAGTGATGCCATTTGGCCTCTCAAATTCCCCTAGCACATTCATGAGACTCATGAATGAATTACTCAAGGACATTACAGTTATATTTGTGGTAGTGTACCTTGATGACATCCTCATATACAACAAGACAGTAGAAGAACATTTGAAACATGTGGAGCAAGTTCTTGGAAGGTTGCAAGAAGAGAAATTGGCAATCAATCTAGAGAAGTGTGAGTTCTTTAAGCAAGAGCTTATCTACTTGGGTTTTGTAGTGTCAAAAGGATCATTGAAGATGGATCCAAGCAAGGTGGAAGCCATCCTAAACTGGCCTACACCAACTACAGGGACAAAGGTAAGGAGTTTTCATGGATTGGCTCAATTCTATAGAAAATTTATAAGGAACTTTAGTGGCATATGTGCACTGGTTCTAGACACAATCAAGGGTGGTTTGAAAACTAAGTTTGTGTGGACACAAGAAGCTGAGAAAGGGTTTGAGAAACTGAAGCAAGAAGTGGAAACTCAACCAATTCTCTTATTACCTAGCTTTGACAAATTGTTCACTGTTGAATGTGATGCAAGTGGAGTGGCAATAGGAGGAGTGCTAAGTCAAGAGGGAAGGCCTATAGCCTTCTTTAGTGAGAAGCTAAATGAAGCAAAGAAGAAATATTCAACCTATGATTTGGAACTTTATGCTTTGGTTCAGTCACTTAGGAAATGGAGGCATTACCTTCTACCCAAGGAGTTTGTGGTTTTTACTGATAACCAGACACTTAGTTATATCAACACCCAAGAGAAGTTAAGTAATAGGAATTTGAAATGGATGGAATACATCCAAGCCTTCACATTCACTATCAAGCACAAGAAGGGACAAATGAACAAGGTTGTAGATGCATTAAGTAGAAGGTTGCTGACAGTGCAGGAGATATAGCTAAAGAGCATTAGATTAGAGAGTTTCAAAGACCTCTATGGTGAAGATGAAGACTTCTCAGAAGCCTACAAGGTATGTTCTGATTTTGAGAATCATTTTCATAGCCAATATTCTGAGTATACATTGAAAAATGGACTGTTATTTAAGGGTAATCAGTTATGTGTTCCAAGAGGGTCTATGAGGGAAAATCTGATTCAAGAAAAGCATAATGGCAGTCTTAGTGGGCATTTTGGCATCAATAAGACCTTAGAGCTGGTACAAAGGTTCTATTACTGGCCTAAGTTGGCAAGAGATGTTAGAAGGTATGTGGAACAGTGTGTTGTATGCATGAAAGCTAAGGGAGGAGCTAGCAATGCTAGTTTATATCAACCCCTGCCCATTCCTAACAGACCATGGGAGTGTGTGAGCATGGATTTTGTGGTAGGTCTTCCTAAGACCAAGACTGGTTTTGACAGTGTTTATGTAGTAGTGGACAGATTTAGCAAGATGAGTCACTTCATTCCTTGCAAAACTACTCATGATGCTAGCTACATAGCTCACCTTTTCTTCAAGGAGGTTGTAAGGATCCATGGCTTGCCTCTAAGCATTGTTTCTGACAGAGATGTGAAGTTCATGAGTCATTTTTGGAAGACTCTATGGAGTAGATTGGGTACAAATCTATCATTTGGATCAGCTTACCATCCTCAGACCGATGGTCAAACAAAGGTGGTTAACAGAGTGTTGGGTAATCTTTTAAGGTGCTTAACCAAGGAATATGGACAGACATGGGATATGGTTATCTCCCAAGCTGAGTATGCTTATAATGATAGTGTCAATAGAACTACAGGGAAGAGTCCTTTTGAGGTTGTGTATGGGATGCACCCAAGAGGAATTTGTGAGCTCAGAGACCTTGGATATATGGAGCATAGGAGTGGACATGCAAAAGACTTCAGTCAGACCATGAAGGAGATCCAGGAGCAGGTCAAGAAGACAGTTACTGAGGCTACACAAAAAGTGAAGGAGAAGGCAGATATGACAAGGAAAGATGTGCAGTTTCAAGTAGGGGACTATGTTATGGTCCACCTTAACAAGTCAAGGTTGTAGAAGGGAATGTCAACCAAGTTGCAAATGAAGAGAGTGGGTCCCTGCAAGATATTGGCCAAGTATGGCAAGAATGCGTACAAGGTGGAATTACCTACTGATCTAGGAATCTCACCGGTGTTCAATGTTGCTGATTTGATCAAGTATAAAGGGACAGTCAAGGATTTGGACTAGGATAGTAAGGAGGTCTTCAAGGACATCAGCAACATGTCCATACCAACTCCAGACAAGCTACAAGTAGAGAAGATCTTGGAGTCAAGAGTGAAGAAGACTACAAGGCACAAGGTGTACTTGGAGCATCTTGTCAAATGGAAGGATAAGCATGAATCAGAAGCTACCTGGGTAGAAGAAGAAGAATTTAAGAAGCAGGGCATTGATATTTCTCTGATCTCTCCTAAAGTTCCTTAGTTGTTTGTGTTGAGAGGGGGAGAATGGTGCAGGAGCACCTGGGAAAGGACTAGTTTTGTTGAAGTTTTGTATGAAGTTCTTATTTTTTGTTTTGTTGTCATAAGGTCATGTAGACCAATTAGTGTTGATCTTAGTGGTGTTTTTGGTTTTTGGAAAAGGGTTTGTTAAGAGTTCAATGAGTTTAGAGGCTCATTTTACTATATGGTGAAAAGTTGTCAAAGGTTGCAAAACACAGTGGGTTTTATAATGTTTGATCTAGGTCATCTAAAAGGCTCGAACCATGAAGCTCAACTGCCTTGGAATCCTATTTAAGGCATGACTCGACCTTGAGGTGGGGTTGGAGGTATTACTGTTGAGTGACATTTTTGAAAATTGAAGGAAACAGCGTTCAAAGGATAGTTTTTCTGTATTTTTGCATTCAAACTGAACTTTAATGGAGTGATCTTGTTGTTCTTTTGTTTGCAGCATGTAGTGTTAACTTTGTTCAAGCTTAGTGTGCCTTACATTTACCTTTGTAAATCATTCTTTCATCTTTTATCTGTACATAGTTCTAGGATTACTGTCTTTTTCAGGCCTGTAACAGGTAGTTTGGAAGAATGGAGTCCTAGTGCACTTCCCAACCGTACAATTTGTACGGACCTTTGTGATTTGTGTCTAGGCTCCCTTAGTAAAAATATGGTAGTTAGTAGAGTTTGTGGCAGTGCAGGAGACACTAGCAAGATGATGCCCTAGGCGAGCCAGTGCAGGTTTGGCTGGGGCAGACTTGGAGAAAAAGATCCATAACTTGCAGGGGAGAAGAGATTTTTGAGAAATTCTTTTTTTTGAATTTTCTTGAGGGTCTTAGCTATGCTTGGAGGTTAAGAGGAGGTTCTAATAGTTCATCTGGAGTGAGAATTCTTTGACAGTCTGAAACAACATTGAGGAAGTTTGGAAACCCTAGCTTCTTGACCATTTTGGTGTCTGGAAAGCGTACGGCTTGAGCAGGCTTGAAACCCTAAAAATATTGGAGGTGAGGGCATGAGAAACACAACCCCTATGCAAAGAACCTAGGTCTTTGGTGGGTTTAGAAGAAAATAGCAGTTTGACTCTATTGGCAGGCCTAATTGAGGCTTAAGGCTTGTAGCTCTTTTCAAACCCTAGGAAAGGAAATGTGTGAAAGCGATGGAAAGTTGGAAACTTGTGGTTGCTTAAGGACCCTAGATAGGTTGTTTTGAAGCTTTGCAACACCTTCTCCACCCCTGCAAGAACAAGTGGAGTGTTGTGGAAAGATTAACCTTTAGGAAGGATTAAGGGTTAAAGGAAGAATGGAGGAATTGCATCAAGGATAGCTTGATTGTTGAAAACTGACAAGGTAGAGAGGTTGGCCAGGAGAAATAGGGGAACCTAGTCAAGAAGGAGTTCCTATAGGTTAAGGTGGAGCAACATAACACCGAGGAGGTCTTCCAAGTGAGACCCAGAGCAGGAATCAGTGATTGATTCCTCCAACCCCTCTCCCTATCACTTTCATATTGTGAGATTTGTCCATCATTGTTTTGAGGGCCTTCAGGGCACTTTGTTTAAACTCTCCTTGGGTCTGAGGACCTATGGAGCCATTTTTCTTGGAATTCTCATTCCTTTCTAGCTTCTCCATCTTTCTCTTCTCTTCTCAAATGCATATACCAAATCGAAGATCTGCATATTCTTCATCCTAAGTATATAATTTTCTCTCTTCGACATCTTAGAGTCCTTTTATGTATTGTTTTTAATTTGGGGATGACACATAGTATTGAGACAACCTTCTACATCAAGGTCTCTTTCACTTTTCTAACTCAAGTCCTTTATTTTTTTGTGTACTAACATTGTTATCTAGTGAAGGTTTTTCTTGTCTAATGCATTAATTTTGTAGGTCTTTA
Source organism: Sequoia sempervirens (assembly GCA_007258455.2). Lineage (NCBI taxonomy): Eukaryota > Viridiplantae > Streptophyta > Pinopsida > Cupressales > Cupressaceae > Sequoia > Sequoia sempervirens. Next base: position 610,395,762 of record VDFB02000003.1, read on the forward strand.
ACCTGGGGGCATGCTTTCATGGTTGGAAGAGTTATCTGCTTCCTCTACAGTATCCATTTGGCATAATGATATTATTTATGTTTAGTATATTTCCTTTAGTGTGCATATTAGCATAGATTCATATGCCTACTAAAGTGGGGGAAAAATGTAATGTTGTAAAATTTCACCCCTTACAATTTCACATACATTCTTACATCTACATTAGTGTCCACTCCCCTAGCATTTTTGTAGGATCATTTTAGCCCCTGCATTATCCTTTTTCCCCTCTCGAGATACTCAACGCCCCTTTTCAGTAGCTACCCTCACGTGTTAGTTTTACATCAAACCTTGTGCTTTTCCCGTTCGTGTTGTTTTGTAGTGTGACGTGTCTAGACACTAGCATGCCACATGGATGTTTGTGCACCGTGCTAGCATCCTATGACATTTCAATGTTTAAATGACCACCTCTGAGCATTTTTTCCACTTGTCATCTCCTTTAGTCAATGGTAATGACTTGATATGCCTTGTAACCACCTGAGAAGCTTCTTTTTTCCTATCTTCTCTCCTTAAAAGCTATCTTCTCAATCCATTAGGTCTTTCTTAACTTCTAGCTTCACTCTAACTTCTCTCTAGATTTGGCTCTAGTTTTCTACTCTCTAAATTTTTCTTGCACAACTTCATACAACTTGTTACAACAGCTTCAAGTACTCTCAAGCTCTCTTAACAAAACCATTTGCAACACTCTTGGCTCTTGCAACTATCTTTCTCTCCCTCTTTTGCTTGTTTAAGCCTTGCAGATGATATCTCCCTTACCTTATGCTTGCGAGCATCCTAGAATTCCACCTACCCTACCTATCACATCTACATTTTGTGATACAGGTTCTCCTCATCGAGTGGTATTTTCTTTTCTCACTCATACTTGGTGGTGTGGGTTCTACTCCTAAAGTGGGTCTTTCTTTCACCACACGATTTGTCCATTCTGGTTCGTTTCTCTCTATCTATTTAGTTTTTCATGGAGGTGGGAACACCAAAATGGGGGTTTGACTGAGGCAAACCCCTATACAGCCTCAACACTTTCTCTCAATCTTACAAATGAAAGTATTGAATATATCTACTAGCTGGAGGTTTCATCACTTGTGTGGTTGTAAGAATTTCCTTTCTTCTCCCTATCTTTATCATTTCTATTTCACTTTATTTTAGTTCTATTATATTTTGTTGCTTTCTCACATTATAATATTTCTTAGCAATTAGAGTAGAAGTAGCCACTTTTCCATTTTATATGATATTCTTGATTTATAGTTTGTATGAAATGCCAACGTGCCTCTGGGATGCCAACACACCACAGCATCATTTGTATTCCATGATATCATCCTTTGGCCAAGAGCTTGTCAGTCTATCTAGAAAATCTTCGTGACCTACTCTTTCTGATTCTAGAACTCTCACGTTGTTCCTTGAGGTAGTTTAGGGAAATTTTCCCTGTGAGGATCTCTAAATGAAGAGAACTCATGAGTAGCGAATCCCCCTTCTCTACACCTACACATGACCTGGAGTTAGTAGTAGTGATTCATGTTCTAGTCCATTGGAGTCACTTCCTTCTTAGTCATCACTTCAAGTTACATTCAGATCACCATAGCCTTTACTACATCTTCACGCAACTAAATCTAAATGCTTTTCAAAGGAATTTCATGGAGTTTTTATGTGAGTATGACTTTGACGTGCATTACATCAAAGGGAAGGATAATGTGGTAGCCGATGCATTGAGCAGGAGGCATGATGAGATGTGATCCATGTTAGTGAACATTGATCTTAGGGGTCAAATTTTACAACACTTACTAGAGGACGAGTGGTACCTAGTAGTGCAACAAGAGATCCAATCACAGAAGGACCTTAAGGGAAATTTTGTAGGATACACACTGGAACTTGATATGATACTACAACACAAAGGTCACATTTATGTACCTAGTGCAAGAGATCTTCGTACAATGGTATTATCAGAGGCACATAGGGCACCATATGTGACACATATAGGGGTGAAGAAAATGCACACCAACCTTAGATAGTTGTATCATTGGGAAGATATGTGGAGGGATATTGGAGAGTATGTGACCCAATTCTTGGAGTGTTAGAGAGTCAAGGCAGAGCATCAACAACTAGCAAGACTACTATATCCACATGATATTCAAGAGTGGGAGTGGGATACTATTTATATGGATTTTATTGGTGGTATACCCTTGTCCTCACGCTGCCATGATGCCATCATGGTGACTATGGAAAAGTTGACCAAAGTAGCCCACTTCTCACCTATGTGTATGACTTAAATAGCACTAGTAGTGGCGAGAGTATTTCTAGATGACATTGTTAGATTACATGGTGTACCTCATAGGATTATATTAGATAGGGATTCAATCTTCACATTAGAATTTTGGAGGTCATTACAGTAGGCGTTGGGAACTCTACTCAACTTTAGTTCATCTTATCACCCTGAGATAGATGGACAGATTGAGAAGGTGAATTAGGTTCTTGAGAATATGTTACATTTTTATGCGATGGACCAGCAGTCCCTATGGGAGTATTACTTTTATTTGGTTGAGTTTTTCTACAATAATGCGCATCACAGTTCATTGGGTATGCCACCATATCAAGCATTGTACGGTAGGCCTTGCAGGACACCATTGAGCTGGGATTGGATTGAGAACAAAGTGGAAATTGGTCTAGAGATGTTACAGGATATGGAGCGACAAATGGTTTTGGTCAGGTAGCTTTTACAGGAGGATCAAAATCATCAGAAGAAGTATGTCAATGCTAAGAGGAAAGATCGAAGCTTCTCACTTGGTGGTCATGTGTTCTTGAGAGTGAGACCGCATAAGATTCCAATCCATTATAGAAAAGGCTCTAAGCTCGCACCTCATTTTATGGGATCATTTGAGATTTTGGAAGGGATAGGTCCTATAGCTTATCATTGTAGTCACTGAAAAATATGCCTTTTCCTTGCTTGATCTAGGAATAATTAATGATAAATTGGACTTAATGTCACCTTGGTCTAGTGCTGTGAGGTGTTTTACACATCCACATTAGGTGTTGGGCCCTTTTTAAGCTAAATTAACTTAACTTTTCCCTATTTTAATGTCATAAAATGTATTTATCTACACTTTCACATTAAAATTAGGAGACTTGTAAATTAAGTGGACCTAATCTAGTGTTGTAATGGTTTCTACACATTCAAATTGGATTTAGGACCCTTCTAAGCTAAATAGACCCAAGTTTTCCTTGATTTAGTGTTGTAAAGTGTATTTATTTACACTTTCACATTGGATTTTGGTCCCTATTGCATTTATGACCTTTTAATATGACCCCATGACCCCATATTATGCATCCCAAGGCATATTTTGATCAAAGACCTAACAAGATCAACATATGAGCTTAATGTCTTCACTCCTCAACACTTAAGGACTAAAAATAGCCCCTATGGGATCCATTTGCCACCTTGGGTGAATGAGTCCCATCCAGGTGGGACTCATTCAGCTAGGATGGCGACTGAGTCCCATTTGGCCTATTTTTGAGGTTTTGAGCAGGAAAAGTGGGTTTTAAAATCCAAATTTCTCCTATTTTAACCTTTCAGATCAAATACATGGGTTATTAGGTGGATTTCCTATGTAAACAAGCTTCCAAATCATTATTTCATCATGCATTCATATTATCAATTCAAGCAAGTAAAGGTTAGGCATTTCAAGACTTCACAAGATCATTTCTAAGGAATTCAAGGGCATAATTCTTCATCAATTGTTGCAACAATTCAAGAACATCATCATACCAAGCATACCAAGCATCAAGCATGTTATAGAGCTAGTGTTGTGATGTAGAATTGAAGATCCAAGACCAAGCATTGTTCCATTCCTATTGTCAAAGATCAAGATCTACATCCTTCATGGCCATTTAATGTTGAGTTGCAGATTTACAAGACATTATTCAAGGTATAATTGTTCATGTTTCATGTCATTTTTTTCATCATTTGGTTTAATTACCTAAAAGGGGTTTGACCAAGGAAAACCCCTATTCCCTAACAATCAACTCTTTTGCTCTCTTTCTTTGTGTAATTGTAGATTTAGGTGTTTTGAAGACTTGAAGATCATTGAAGATTAGGTTGCAAGTTGTCTCCCCATTTGCAAGATTGTAATATTCACTAAAAGGTCATCTACAAACTCAAAATAAGAGTTTCAGATCAGGAACCTTGAGGAACAAATTGAGCAAACCGAGAAGAGGGGATCTACACTTTGAATTTCTAGAAAAACCAAACTGGACTCATTTTCCACAAGTGGTGAATGAGTCCCACTATAGGTGTTTTTTAGATATCTTTGCAGATTTGGATACTCATTTGGCCGAAACTTGCTCTTGTGCAAAAATATAGAACTAGGAACGATTCACCTAGAATGGTGAATGAGTCCCACTAGGCCAAAAAGTCAGCAATTTTAGCATTTCAATGTTGTTTCTAGTCTTCAACACATTTCTAGGTGCACACATTCTATTATGTAGCTTCAAGTCATTTAGTTCAATTTTGCATCATACTATGGTTGTATATCACATCTTGTATTTCAATATCTTTTCCAAGTATAAACTTGGTGGTGAACCCCTCAATAAATCATATTCAATCCCTAGGACAACCCTATTGTAAGATTTCAATCTCCTTTACATTGAGATATCTAGGGTTATCCTTGGGTGGAATCTCTTGGAAAGTGGGTGTGAATACATCATTTATTCCCCCTCATAATTTTTTCATAGGTTCCATCTTGGTGAACCTACATTTAGAACATGAAATTATGATTTGGAGTGCATCATCATCCTATATTTGGCTTGCATTAACTTTACATTAGGGTTTGCATTAGTTAATTGAAATTCTATGGTTTCAATTTTTTGCATTAGTGAAAGTGCATATAGGTTGCATTTTTGCTTCTCAAATTATTGAAAATAATATAAAATCTACATTTTCATTTAGTCTTTAGGTCATACAAACTAAAAATCATAAAAAATCAAATTGAAAATTTCTAAAATTTTTGAAAAAAAATCCCTACTGGGACTCATTCGCCACCTTGGGTGAATCAGTCCTAGTACACCCCTAAAACTTCCTTTTACAACACTAAAAACCTTGTTTCTGCACTTTTGTTTGCTACCATAAACTGTATGTTTAAGTTGGTTGAGTTTTTGTTACATGCATTTCAGTGAATCTACCTTAATTTAGTCCATTTCATGCATTGCTCAATTCAAAATTTGTATTTGCAACATCTCATTTTTAGATTATTGCATAGTGTAATCAGTAAATTACCCTATTTGAAAACTGAAAATTGTATTTCATTTTAATTCTTTACATTGCATTTTGAGTTTGCATAGATTATTGTTCAAAAATGTTAATTTTGGTCTTTTCCAAGTTTGCAAAGAAAAAGTTAGTCAATAAACATGTCCATCATTCATACAATGCATTCCCTAGTTATGAGAGTCTCTTAATGCGAAAGAGTGGGCATGTTAACACTTTCCTTAAACTTACACCCCCTCCTATCTCTCCTATTTGTGAGGATGATGTGATAGAAGAATATATAAGCATGGAAATTCATGATGATCAATTGTTCTTTTCCCGATACCTCTCCTTTTCATGACAAAGGTATCTTGTTGAAAGAAGATGCAATCATTGAGAATCATGGTCTTGTTTTCTCTTCTCCTCATTCCCCTTGGGAAGATAGTATAACAATAGAAGATGAAATCATTGCCACCACTTTACTTAATTTACATTCCTCTCCCAAAATTTCACCTACTGGTGAGCTACAATCATGAATGACAATGAAAATGATATTTGTGAGAAAGACACATTGTTGTTATGAGATCTAATAATTGAGAGCTTTGACAATCCTACTTCTCCCGCTTGGGAAGACATTATAGGGCATAGGGGTGTAATTGTATATAACCATGATAATCACATTGAATCTTCTCCTAATATCCTTCATAGTAATGAAGACAATAGTTTTTTGTTAGAAGAAATACTTGAAAGTCATGGCAATCTTGTTTCTCCCTTTCCTAATGCTACTACCATATGGAAAGATCTATTTGGTAAGAATGAAAATTATAGTGGTCCTTCTCTTGATGCCTCCCCTAATTTTGATGAAGTTGATTACAAAATATCACCATGGATGAACATATTACAAGCTCTCCTACTAGGGTAGCTAATATGGCACAGGAGAATGCGAGCTTAGATAAAAATGAAAAACAAATAGAGCCTTCTCCTAATATCCCCACTATTGATAAATAAGACAATTCAACCATTGATCATTCCCCTACTTGCAATGAAGTCATTTTGGAAGTACCAACCTTTGAATGTCAAGAAAATTTCATTTGTAGTTCTCCTAACAACTCTCCTCCTAGGGAGAATATCATGGTTTGAGAAAATGACAACAATAATAAGGTGGATTCCTTATGTGATGACAAACAGGTGATTCTAAATTTCCCTTTATTAAAGATACATCAAACAAGGACTACCAAGGTTATGAATGCGCAAGTGTCCATTAGATCCCCCTTGATTAATGGATCTCCTACATACCCCGTGGGACATCCTAAGTATCCTCTAATTCTTTACCCATCATCACACAAGAAACAACTCAAAACAAACCCTAACTTATCCTCTACCCACCTAAGAATAATGTGTCATAGTAGTTGAGTCATAATACCATTTCTCATACATATAACACTCGAAACAATCAATAACCAACACAAAAAACTTCAGCATCCCTCCCTTTTCCTAATCCCATTTTGCCTAGTGCTCCCCGTTTAACTTTGCATAGTGGGAAGGAGTATGATCTTGTTGAACAACTAAAGAATACTCCTGCTAAAATATCATTGTGGGACCTTATTCAAGCCTCCCCTCATTATCATAACATGATTCAAAGTTCCTTGCAACAAGTTCCTATCCCTTGTAATGTGCAACCAAATAAAATAGCAGCCATGATTCAAGGAATAAATGCTAATATTATTTTCCACCAAAGTGAGCTCCCTTATTTAGAAGTGCAAAAACAAAATTATTCTTTCATGATCATAGCTCAATACAATATGATAGGGATAAAGAAAACCCTTGTTGGCAATGGCTCAACCCTTAATGTGTGTAGCATAAACCTCTTGTATAAGCTTCATGTGGATAAATAAAAAATTCAACCTACCTCTTAATCCATTAGTGGATTTGAAAATGTAGGAAAGAAATCTCTTAGTGTGATCATTTTACCTATTATAGCTAGAAAGGCCACATTGGAAACACTAATCCATGTTACGCCTCATGATATTTCATATAATCTCCTTCTAGGCAAGCCATGGATTCATGCAATGAATGGGGTGCCTTCTACTCTTTGCCATAAAATGAAATGCATCTACAACAACAAAGTGTACACACTCGACATTGATCATGAGCCTTATAGTGTTTTACAACTTGAAAAAGGTAAAGAAAATCCTTTGGAAACATTAACACCAACTACACAAGTGGAACTCATGCAATGGAAAGACAAAGAAAAAAAAATTGAGGTAGTCATGACGCTATTAGAAGATGATTGGGGTTCCTTAGATTTCACACTAACATTCATGGGAGAATACAAGATCATAAACAAAGACTATGAAAAGGGAAAAGAAAAAGCAGAAAATTCGGCAGACCCTTTGAAAGCATCCACCTCATCCAATTTAGACAAAGAAGCAAATTACATGAGAAACTTTGATGAAATTAACATGACCAACCACCAAATCAAAAAGAAATGAAAAAGCTTTATGGAAAATGTTCTGAACTTATGAAACAACTTGGGTATAGTGGAAAAGGATATGATGCTAGAGAGCAATTTTTATTTGTGTTCCTATAGACCCTCACACACAAGAAACAAATCATGGTATTGGTTGTTATCCTTTGATAGAAATAAACAAACCTTATCTCAATATAAACACTCTTACAAAAGATTCTTCTAACCCAAATTTAAAAGTAATGCATCTTGAACTAATAGACACTAGTGGTCTTCATTGTTTTCATTTGCAAGAAATGAAACAAACAAAGAAATCTTCGTTTAATGTCAATGTCATCTCGCAAAACACTAATGATTTTAATTTGTTAGATTTTACATCCTCCTTTCAAGGAGAGAACAAAATCTCACAATCTAAAGAGTCTTACATAGGTATGACAACTTGTACTAAGCCATAGATGTCTTTGTCGCATAATAAAGGAATATCTTCTATGGATAAAGAGAGTATCTTGGTGAGACTAATCCAAGATCATCTGATATCTCTCGCTCCAAGAACATGAAAGAAATTTTATTACAATACTTCATTCTGTGCATATCATGGAGTTCATGGTCATGCTACTAATGAATGTAAGGCTTTGAGTAGCAAAATTCAACATCTTAAGGACTGTGATGCTCTTCCTTGGGTTGAAGCACCTAGTTCCTCTAACTAATAATTATTTTCATCCTATTCGGCTCACCCTTTCCCTTCACTAAGTGGGAGCAAGGGGTTAGGTAGCCTTATCTTTGTATGTCACTTGTTGTTGTCTCTTTTGGCTAGTTGAACACCTTTAATGTATAGATAAGAGAAAGCTTGGGATGTGGATGACATGCCTTAATTTGGCTCGCCTATGACATACTCATTCATGATGTAGGTTTATTTGGAAACATATGACTTGGCATAGGGATTTTTGAATAAGATCTCATGTATTCTTCTACTTTAAATAAATTTCTCACAATAATGGTGTTAGCAACCACGTTAAAGTGGGGGCATACATTGACACTCATATTTCACTATGTTATTTTCTTTCTTCTTGCGATGCGTCCTTTTCTTGGTGGTATCATTGGGTTTTATTTACTCTGAGCACATGATATTTCTTTGACTTGTCCTCTCTTGGATACATTAAGCACAATGTTCCCTAAGAAGAGACTTTGCACGAATTAAGCAAAATCCCTTTGAACAAACCATACACTATTTTGCATTTAAAATGTCTGAGTTTCAAGCATACAAAGTTTTACTTACCTCATGGGGCTTGAAGATCATTTTTGTGTGGCACCCTATCAAAGTTATCGAGAGGTATAACTTTGATATGGTTTGAGTAGGAAGCCCAACTGAGGAATGACTTTCCCCATATCCACTCGCGTGTATGTGTGAGCGTATACCATCCATGGGTGTATGTGTCTCACCTTATAAGACTTCTCACCTAGCAGACAACCAATAGTTTCATTGTCTCAGAGTAAGTATGCGCTTTTTTGGACAAACAACCTAGATCTGATCCACATCGTGTAGGACAAATAGTACTCAAAGATTGATCCACCCTTTTTATTTTTCCTTATTTTTGTTCTTCTTCTAGTTATGGACATTGCATTATTGTGTATCTTGATGCTGCATATCATCTACCTTGTGCATTTCCTTTTGTTCTTATGTCAGTTTGACTTAGGATCTTGGATCCTAGGGGCTTGACCATCTCCTCAATTTTTGTTATCTAAACCATCCACATCGGTACAAGTGGATCCCTCTTGAATGTCTACTTTAGTGTGAGTTTGAAGCAAGTTCATCCTCTCACTAAAGTGGGGGCTAGATGTAGTCACCAAAAAATTATGCTTTTTCCTTGGTTGATTTGGGAATAATTAATGATAAATTAGACTTAATGTCACCTTGGTCTAGTGTTGTGAGGTGTTTTACACATCCACACTAGGTCTTGGTCCCTTTTTAAGATAAAATAACTTAACTCTTCCCTAATTCAATGTTGTAAAATGTATTTATCTACACTTTCACATTAAAATTAGGAGGCTTGTAAATTAAGTGGACCTAATCTAGTGTTGTAATGTGTTCTACACATTCACATTGGATTTAGGACCCCTCTTAGCTAAATAGACCTAATTTTTCCTTAATTGAGTGTTGTAAAGTGTATTTATTTATACTTTCACATTATATTTTGGGCCCTATTGCATTTATGACCATTTAATAGGCCCCCATGACCCCATATTGTGCATCTTGAGGCATATTTTGATCAAAGACTCAACAAAATCAATAAATGAGCTTAATTTCTTCACTCCCTGACACTTTAGGACTAAAAATAGCCCCTATGGGACCCATTCACCACCTTGGGTGAATGAGTCCCATCCAAGTGGAACTCATTCACCCAGGATGGTGAATGAGTCCCATTTGGCCTATTTTTGAGGTTCTGAGTGGGAAAAGTGGGTTTTTAATCAAATTTTCTCCTATTTCAACCTTTGGGATCAAACACACAGGTTATTAGGTGGATTTCCTATATAAACAAGCTTCCAAATCATTATTTCATCAAGCTTCCAAATAATTATTTCATCATGCATTCATATTATCAAGTCAATCAAAGAGGACAGATCACAGACCACTGGCATAAGATTCAGACAGATTCATGATGGTCATTTCATGCTGAGTTGCATATTACACATTGTCATTCAAGGTATCACGTTCATGTTCATATCCTATGTTTTATGTTTCATGTCCTTTGTTTCATTGTTTCATCATTTGGTTTATCATCTAAAAAGGGGTTGATTAAGGCAAACCCCTATTACCTAACAATCAACTGTTTTTCTCTCTTTCTTTGTGTAATTACAGATCTATGTGCTTTGAAGACTTGAAGATCATTGAAGATTAGGTTACAAGTTGTCTCCCCATTTGCAAGATTGTAATCTTCACTAAAAGGTTATCTACAACCTTGAAATTAGAGTTTTGGATCTAGGAACCTGGAGGAACTGACTAAGAAGACCAAAAAGAGTAGATCCTGACTTTGAATTTCTAGAAAAACCAAACTAGATTCATTCGCCAAGTGTCCAATGAGTCCCATTGTAGGTTTTTTTTGAAGATCTTTGCATATTTGGATACCCATTTGCCCAAAACTTGCTCCTATGTAAAAATCCAGAATTGGGACTGATTCAACTAGAATGGTGAATGAGTCTCACTAGGTCAAAAAGTTAGCAATTTCAACATTTTTAGAGTTGTTTCCAGTCTTCAACACATTTCTAGGTGCACACATTTTGTTTTGTAGCTTCAATTCATTTATTTCAATTTTGCATCATACTAGGGTTTTACATCACATCTTGCATTTCAATATCTTTTCCAAGTCTAAACTTGGTGGTGAGCGCCTCATTAAATCATATTCAATCCATAGGACATCCCTATTGTAATATTTTGGTCTCCTTTGAATTGAGATCCCTAGGGTTATCCTTGGGTGGAATCTCTTCGAAAGTGGGTGCGAATACATTATTCATTCCCCCTCATAATTTTTTTGTAGGTTCCAATCATCTAACCATGCCACCTAGCATGTCTTGCATCCATGATGTATTTCATGTGTTAGTTTTATGGCGATGTGTTCATGATGATTCTCATGTTTTAGATTGGGATTCTTTGCAAGTGGAGGCGAATAGGCAGCTAATGCTAGAGCTCATCCATATTTTAGCTCGCCGAACATTGGCCCTTCGAGGTCAACAGTTGGACCAAGTAAGGATTCAATGGGACCATTATGATGAAGTCTCAACACTTGGGAGGATGCATCACATATGAGTGCACTATATCTCCACCTCTTTGATGACTTCCAGGAGGAAGTACGTTCCTAGGGGGAGGATGTGAGGCCTAACATCAACTAGATCTATGGACATTATGTTTTGTTGATATTGCATGATCATACATTCATACATTATATTTTTACTTTATATTTTATGATGGATGATTGGGATTCGTGAACATAGATCTTATATATTATGATGCATGTTAGATTAATTTCTCTTATGGACCGTAATTTAATGAGTATGCTGATTTTGATTAATTATTTTTACTCATATCTCGAATGATATGATAATTGGAATAACATGCTTAGAGTAGAATATGTGATATTGTGTTAATGAAGTGAATTTTTGGATGAACATGCAATGTGAATGCATATTTTTCATTATGTGATTGCAAGTGAATAATGGAACAACTATGCAAGGAGTATGAATATTGTTGGTTTATGTGGTGTAGCTGAAGAGATATTACTTTGGATTGTAACATGTGCTTGGATGTTTGAAAAGAAAAATAGAAAGAATGTATATGCTTGTGTGTACAAAGAATGTGAAATATATATTGCACCCCATTATATTATGTTATTTACTTGGATTTAATTTTGTTGGCAAATGGACTAATGCTTTCATGAAGCGTGCAGGTAAAATTCCCTTAGCCATGGCAGTTGGAGGCTGCTAAACAAACCTTGTTGTATCACCTTGTTAAGTCAAAGTCTTATGTGTTGTGTTGTAAAGTTGTGTATCTAGTGATATGGGGAAAGGGTGTAAGTGTTGAAATTGTTGGAAACCAAATGTGATTAAAAAAGAAAGAGGTAATTTCAGATTTCTTATTTAGTGTAATTTTAAGAGTCAATTTTGTCTTGATTTTAATTAATATTTGCTTATTATTCACCCTAGGCATATGACCTACAGGTTGGGGGGTATTTTTAGGCCATAAGCATGGTCATATCTCATTAATGACCCCTCTTACATTGCTTGTAAGAGGGGTGACGAAAATGAGTGCATGTAGCCCATTTGAAGGTCATGCCTCATAAAGGAAAGGAGGACATGGTAGTTGGGGCTGTTGGGGGAGAAAAAATTAAAGGAGATTTAGTTAAGTGTTAGGAATTCTGATCTTGGATAAGGAAGGGGAAGAAGAAAGGGAGAGGAAGAGCAACAATCTCCCCTCAAGGTTTAAAGGTAGGGTCTTAATAATAGGTTTTGTTGAATGTATGTACTAAATCCATGTTGTGTTATGGTTGGGTGTTGTTTTTTTTCTAGATATTTGTTTTGTGCAATGCTGAAAACATTATCCAAATCTCTTGTTTGAGTGTATGTACCAATTTTATGTTGTTCCATGCTTGGTTTAGTTGTCTTGTTGAATTTTTTGTGTTGTGCAAAAGTTGTTAAGTTGGTGTACCCTATCGGGTTGGCTCCTTAGTATTGGTAGTGAGCAACCCAAGTGGGGGATTGAGGGAGGAGAGATCCCCATGAGGGCACATGACTATTTCCTTAAGAAAAGAGGTAGTTGCAACTGTAATGAAAATAGGCATGAGTACCCATGGGTAAGAGTACCCTTTGTGGAAAATAAAGAAATGGGAAGTTTTGAGAATGGAGGAGGTTGTTGTGTAGAAATCTTTGTGAAACACTTGATGCTAGTTTCCCTATCATTGTGATTCTCCCAACCTCTCCCTATGAAAGACATTAAAAATGGTTTTGTGCAATGTTGTCTTACCTGAAAGTCTGGTTGTCGTTTGTTGGTTGTGAAACCATGTTGCTATTTGAAAAAAAAAAGTTGTTTGTGTGTGTCACCTAGGTCTATTTAGCAACCTCCCAGCTCAGGGGTGGATGTTTTTCTAGCCTATGGTTGGGTGGTGAGAACCCCATGGCTTGGAAAGTTATGTTGGAGTGCAAGTGGAACTGAGAAAGTTACTGCTTTGGAGTATAGATTGTCATATGTGTAAGCTACAAATTTTGCATGACGAAAGTAAGATATACAAACTATTGTATTGTTTACTATTAGTACAAAAATAAAGAAAAGTAATGTATTTAGCCAAAATAAATGTATGCTATAGTTTTGTTTTTATTCATGTTTTCAACCAAGATGTAAACTGTATTTTGGATAAGAAATGGGTTTTTGTTCAAGGAAAGAATGTATCTATTCTTTAATTTGGAACTATATTCTAAACAAGAAATGTGTTTTAGTTTAAAGAATCATGGCACTCCGTATATTGTTGGTTTTTACAATAGTCTATTGGTTGCATGCATGTTGTAAAACAATGAAAAAAAAAGAGAATCTTAAGTTTCCTATGTATTATTAAAGTATTTTTATTACAACATGCATAGAAGCATTTTATTTCATCCTCATGGGTTCCAATTTATGTACCCACTATGTAAACTAGGCACATCATAATTCTTCCTTGCATCCCTTTGAGTGTTTAAATTATTTTACTATTGCTCTTAGATAATATAGCGTATGATAGAAAAAAGTTCAATAATCTCTTTATTTCTTTAGTTGACTACTTACAAAGCAAATCCCATCTCAGTGGGTATATCAGTTCATATGTGCATTCAGTCCTTTGTTAGAATCCAAGAGTTTTAAATAGAAATGGTATGTATGACTATAACCTTGCTTGAAACATCCAACCCCCATTGTATTTAGCATGTATTATGGCCTGCATATGTTAAGAAGCTTGTGTTTTAGTCAACCCTATTTTGTGATTCCTATAGAGAAGGAAGAGACATTTAGTTAGATCTCAGAGAAAACCACATAAGTGAATGGGCATGTACATGTATATGTTAAGTGATGTGGTTTCAAATAAAAAATAAAAGAAAGAAAATAAAATGACCTAAGATTTGGAGCTCTCTCATATTTTGGAGGCCTGTAATAAATACAAATCAACTGCATACATATTGTTCACATCTCAGTGGGAGTTGTGACCCCACGAGGGGTCTCCTCTAACCCATGAAATATATGTATGTATGTATGTATGTATGTATGTTTTGTAAATAAGATGAATGCACTGCCAAAAATAATAGAGGGGGGATCTACAAACAGAGGTCGTGACCCTGCAATAGCCGATGTGGGTGTTGAACAGGGAAAATAATGCAGTTAAAAGATAATTTAAAGAAAATAAATAAATAAATAGATAAAATTAAAACAAAAGGTGGTTCCTTGATTCACCCTCTCAGGGATCTGAAACAAAAGAAAATGATATGAGAAAAAAAAATGTGCAACACTATAAAGAGGAAGGTCGTGTCATTTCCCCCAGTCGAGCCTCTTAGAAGGCATCAACCTCCTACCCCTCCAATTTGGTGAGCTGTAGTCTAAGAAATGGACCACCCTCTTATCTTTCTTACATGTTGAGTAGAAACCTGAAAACAAGGTTATGATGAGGGTTTCAGAGTATGTTTATTAAAATGGAAGTTACAGCTAAGATCCTGACAATGAGCACATTTAGGTGTTAACATTGTAGCATCATTTACCCACGTGCATAAACACACTAGGATTGGATGCCCTATTCAAACAACAAAGCAATGTAGTGAAAAAAAATTAAAATAAAAATAAAAACAACAAACCTTGGATTTTCCCTCAGTGTTGTAGTGCCCCTCCATGATTCACTCTTTTCATGATATTTATGTTGATGTTGATAAATTTTGTTTTGAGTTGTTCAAATTAAATTGGTTTAATAATGTTTTTTGATTAGTGATGAATTAAATAAGTTATTAAATAAATCATGTTAGAAGTTAGATATGTATGTTGCTCTTGGATAATTAAATTATTAAATTAAGTTATAAAATATTTCAAAAATAAAATATAAAGATATTATTATTAATGTTGGATTTTAATAAATTAAAAGATGGAAATATTAAATGGAATGAGATAATGATTAAACTACAAAAGCAATTGAAAAGATAGAAAAAATATTGTTCAAGCGCATGGTGATTTTGAACTTGTTTATAGAATAGAAACTTGTTATTTCATGAGTTGTATCATGATTTTGTGTTTGAAAATCTTACATTTTCTTTTTGGGGGAAAAATAATAAATAATTATCATTTTTGGTGTGAAGAGGGGGATTCATGGATTTCTTTTGGGTTTCGAACAGAGCACTTGTCTACAAGAATAATTTGTGGAATAATTTTGTTTGGTTGTTTGTTTTCAAAATTGAATTTGGGAAAAGTTGATTGGATTTCAATAAGGTCGTTGTTGCTGCCATTGGGATTGGACTTGGCACTGGATTGTCGCTTTAGCCAACGTTGATCTCAGAAGTTCATTTTCCCAAACAATATTGTGTACAGCCTTGATCCCTCTAACAGGGTGCGATTCTAAACCTACTACATCCTCCAACTAATTTCTTTACAACTCTATTGTTTTATTGGCATGCTTTTGTGATGAGGTTAATCTATGACTGCATATCAATCTTAGTATGCTGGCTAAATTTTTAATTTCATTTATTTGGCCTTCAATTGTTTATGGGTATCAATTTATTTTTCTTATGGCCTTCGATTCTATTGAAGGTTGCGAATATATGTTAGTTGGTTTTGCGGTGTTTAAGATTTGAAACGGCCATTAGAGAGATAGTTTCTGCACACTTTATCTGGTATTTATACATATGAACACATCCATCGATGCTTTATATTTGGTATTGATGAATGAAAACGTAGTATGCTTAGAATTCAATAAATAGGTGTTAGATATGGTACTCGAGGCTTGCATTGTCTTTATTTTTAAACCTATTTTAGTATTCGATATTGTTTGTTGTATTTTCTTTTACCTTGGATACCTTGCATTGCATTTGATATATATTCAGTACCGATAGGTACGTTTTATGACAATATACGATACCTTGAAATTCCAGAGTTTATATGCTCGACTATCGATATTTATATGACTATGTTGCAGCAATACTTGGTATTGCGTTTCCACTATTGAGTTCCATGAGATGGAGTTTCTTTGAAGCAATCTGTCGAATAGCTTGAGTGCCTTGGCTATGTTCTCCCTTCACATGTATGTGAACCAGAGCATTTACAACATTAAACATTTGACGAAGCTCCTCGAATTGTTGTACTCTTTGGAAGTTCATTTGTCACTTGATTCATGGAAGTTCGGCTTATACTACCCTTTTATTGTTGCTTGAGAGTTTCCTTAGCTATTTCTAGGCTTATACAAGCAAATCTTACAATGTTAGGTTGTGTTCCAGCGTGCTTCATTAATTCAATGATTTTGAGAGCTTCCTTGTAAAACCGTGTTTAATCAATTATTCCTGTGCCTTTCTCCATGATTGTCCTCCTCACTACCTTGTTGTGGACTCCAGGCTTAGCTTACGCTCTGATAATTTGATATAGCTTATTATCATTCTTTGATAGGAGATTTAAAATATTATATCCTATGTTGTGATTTCCTTTTAATAAGTTTTGAGTATGCATTTTGACAACGTGAATTATAGTCTGCATTCGTTATACTATGAGAGTAATGAATTTCTTTTATAAATGGCATTGATAATGTCTTATATTTGCCATATTCTGAAAATTATATTCATTTGTATATATA
Source organism: Sequoia sempervirens (assembly GCA_007258455.2). Classification (NCBI taxonomy): domain Eukaryota; kingdom Viridiplantae; phylum Streptophyta; class Pinopsida; order Cupressales; family Cupressaceae; genus Sequoia; species Sequoia sempervirens. Next base: position 610,412,821 of record VDFB02000003.1, read on the forward strand.
GTTATATGTTATAAAATTATGGTTGTATTTATGGAAGATTATATATATATCATAGTTTTAGAAGATAATGAATATTAAGTTGGAAGTGGTACAATATGTGAAATTAGTAGGTGTTAGTAAGATAGTAAAATTACTTGGTGGGGATAGTAAAATTACATAGAAGTATATAATTAATATAATAAGTAAATATTATATAGTTATGGACTCACTTCTTAAATGATGCATGGTGCGATAAGGTATTTAGTCTATGTAAAGAAAGGAAATAATATTATATTATTCACTCTCTTTCTATATATAGTAATTGATATTCACATGATTATTTTTATGAGTTGATTTATGTGAATAAATATAGGATTAATTAAATAATAATTAAATCTAAATTACAAATATGATTATGATAATAGATACATTCTTATATTAGTATTTCAAGTTCAATATTGTTAGATTATTCTTGAGATAATAACATTAGAATGATAAATATCTAATATTAAAGTTAGACTTGAAAGAAATAAGTTGACCGACTGAGTTATAGAAGGGAAAGGTAATCTCAAGTATGAATGCAATGTGTTATAAGAGAATTTCAAATTTGATAGTTGTGGGTAAATTGGACATTTAATCATTACAGATAAGTGAATTGAGTAGATAATTAAGATAATTGATTTGTATTTTATAGCTAATTAACTGAGTGGGAAATAATTTATTTATCAAAGCATTATGCTATAGTTTTTCCAATATAACATTCTAGGGTAACAAGCTTAGTAGTTAAATATGTGCTTAAATGTAAATTACGAGTAATTTGGAAAATAATTAAGTAAAGAATATTGATTTATTTCTATCAGATAATTAACGAATTTGGGAAAAAAATGAACTAGATTATCTTGATGTTAATTAAATAAATGTTGATTGCTCTTATATTTGTTTAGTAGTTAAATGGTAAAACATTATGTGATAAATTAATGAGTTTCATGAGATGTGGAATAATGTCCTTCATGGATGCACTATTGTTTGAGTATTTGAATTGGATATTATGTTAATTATGTTGATTTTGGGTTATTGTTTGAGTGGGAGTCTTGTATGCAAAGTGAATTAAGTTGTCAAGGTTTGCTTCTAGAGACTAAGGGGAGTAATTAGTTAGTTGAATTTTATCCTTGTGCTTTTGATTTGATTGATTACTTGCATTAAATATGGTGTCTGATTTGTGAAATCAATGTGATTTTGAACAATTATTTAATATGGGAGTCAATTGTGTGAAGTAGTTTTGGTAGGATTCCAGAGGTTAGGAGGGAGTGTTTTACTTGCATGAGTTTGTATAGGGGTCGAGGGTCTAGGAAGATCTATTAGGACAACCCATATCAAGCCATGAGTGGTTACATGAGTTTTATGTTGTTTCACATGGAAGTGGTTGGTTTCATGATTATGTCATTTCAAAAGTGGTTGATTTTTATACTTGAATTATGTATAAGGTCTTTAGCCTTGCACTGTTGACTTGTTATTATGGTTGTGACTAGTGTGCTAGATGGCTATACCCTATTTGATGTATTGGGTCTTCTAATTGCAAGTAAGGGGAGTGAATCTCAATGGGGGCCAAATCCCAATGTGGTGACTCGGACAACCCATTGGAGAGTTCTTAATTTAGTGATAACCTAAATAATGAATTGGGGGGATGGGTAATTTAAACATAAACATGATAATGGTAACCTCACCCATGCCTATAGTGCTCATTTAGGCTAAGGATGGGGTGAGAAGGCTTGGTTGGAAAGGTCAACTTCCTTGTCCTCATGAAAGGATCAAGTTGGCTCTGCATGTGTTACCCTATGGGGACGGGTCCTAGTAAGAGGAATGTTGGACAAACATAGATGGGGGTCGGATCCTAGTGAGTGGAATGTCAGACAACCCATGCCAGTACCATGCGATGACACTCTTCCCTATTGTAGTCTAGCATTCCCTAGTTTTGTGTTCTCCTTCTCTTGTATGTGTGCCTCTCGAGGTGAAGTCAATGCTGTAAGTGATGTCTCTGTTATGTGATGTTCATGTTGTATTGAGTTATGTTGGAGCCATGTTTAGTCCTTTGTGTTAGCCTTCTTTCTTCTTGTCTATTTTGTGGTGGGACCTTATTGTTATCTCCTAGCATGAGGGGTGGACCTTAGGGTTCCACATGGTTGGGTGGATTGTGCCTTTTCCTCCATTGGGTTTCCCATGTTGTTGATTGTGAGCATTGAGGATGTACCTTTTGTAGTAGATTTTGAATCTTGTACCAATTCAAGAGATGATTGCACATGCTATGTATTGTATCTATATATCATTTGTATCGTGTAATGTAATCCTGATGTATTATTCTTGTTGTATTCAGGGAAGCATTGATGCAAATATTTAACAATTATGGTGTACCCTCATGTAAAGGAATTTGTATATGTACTCATTGGTCCCTATTATATGATATTTAATGATTATCTATTTGATACATTATAATATGGAGATGTATGTTTAGATCTTGTTAAGTAGGTTTGTTCGTAATTTAGTCATTGAACCTTAAAGGACATAGTTTAGCTTATGTGTTATGTTTAGATATGATTTACATTTCTTGTTGTATTTTTAAAAAAAATTGTGTCACTATTGTGGTTAGTTGTGATGCCCTTTGGGGTTCTTTGGCGGGGCATTACACTTGGTATCAAATCCTAAGTTCATACACTAGGCACTCTGGATATATATGGCCCCATTATGTTGTCCTAGTGCTTAGACTCTTGAGTTTATGTTTTCACCCTTCTGTCGTCCTCACTTAGTAACCCAAAACTTGTCCTTTGGTGGTGCTGGTCCATACACTAATATTCTTTCTATCAGGGATGCATTATGGACCCTTGTGTAGCCTTGTGATGTGACTCTCGGTGAAGTGAGTTTGTGTGTGTAAGTGAAGAATGTTAAGTCATGAACATAATGCTTATGAAATGATAAAATTGTGTTTTGATGCTTATGAAAAGGTGTAAAATCATAATTTTATGTTGAATATGTTATGAGATTTAGTGTTGTAAAGTGAATAAAGTGGAATGTCTTGCATGTAAATGATGAATATTTATTAAAAATGTGTGATTTTCATGCAAGAATATGTTCCATTTTGTGGTCCAAGTGTAGTACTCTGATGTAATGAATTAGCTTTGATGATTGATATGTAGTAGATGGTTTATGAGTTGATTTGATTATTGAGTGTTGTCTTCAGATGTTTCTTGCTGAAAGGCACATTGTCGCGCATTTCTCATTCATGTGTACCATGCTACGCTACAATTTTCTTTCATGGTGTGCCTAATTATATGATTATATATATATATGTTTGACTATTTTGTTTGTTGCAGGTTTTAGGTACTAGGCATCAACTCCACCTAAATTAGCAAGTCTGAGCATGCCTCAAACCCAATGGAATAGTTATTCAAAGATAATATAAGAACCCCTACCCTTGTCATCATCCTCGGGAGGGTGAGTATCCAGTTAGTTACCTTGTCAATGTGTCTATTGTTTGTGGTCAGTTGGTCCTACTTCTCGACCTTGGTTAAGGTTTAGGTAAATGTTTGACTTTTGGTTTGCTTGATTATTTGATGTTGCTTGTATTTACGTTAAAGGAAAGGTGAATGTGGTATTATTTAACAAATTTTTGTATTAATGTATGTATGATTTATTCTAACCTTGTGACTTCCAAGGGTAAGTCTTATCTTAGGGGAGAGGATGTAGTGCCCCTCCATGATTCACTGTTTCCATGATATTTATGTCTGATGTTGATAAATTTTGTTTTGACTTGTTCAAATTAAATTGGTTTAATAATGTTGTTTGATTAGTGATGAATTAAATAAGTTATTAAATAAATCATGTTAGCAATTAGATATGTATGTTGCTCTTGGATAATTAAATCATTAAGCTATAAAATATTTTGAAAATAAAATATAAAGATATTATTATTAATGTTGGATTTTAATAAATTAAAAAGGTGGGAAAATATTATAATATAAAATAAAATATTAAATGGAATGAGATAATGATTAAACTATAAAAGCAATTGAAAAGATAGTGTAGACACGTCAAATTTTCATTATGCATATTCATCCGCTCAATAAATAAATCAAATGCATCACATCCATTCACTTGGTAAATCGACTTCTTATCATTTAAATAACTCAAAAGCTCACATCATATTTTAATTAAATAAATCAAACTTTATTTAATTAAAATCTCAAAAATGCATCTTCCATCCTTTTCTGATTTAAATAAATCAAATATTTAAATCCTAAAAGTCAAAATCATCTAAACACCATTAAGCTAACCTAATCATCATTAATTTAATTTAATCCTGATTAAATGCTAATCTCATCCCACTTGCATTCTCTAGATATCTCCACTTGCACAAGTAAACCAATTTTATTGATTTATTTAAAAACCCTCATTTTCCCTCAACATGACAAGTCCAACATTGCATTTATTGCTGTTTTTCTTGTCCCCCTCTCAAAATTTATTGCAAAATTTGAATTCAAATTCTCCCTCTCATGGGCACTCTTCCCAAATCTTGCACAACCATTGACCACTCACCACTTGACAAGTGTCTTCTTCTCATTGGAGGATCTTTAGTCCCACATTCACCATCTTGGCCAATCTCTCACCAAGAAAATCTATAAAAGAAGGCTTAATCCTCATTCATGGGATCCACAAATTTTATGCAAGGTTACTCTCTTGGTTTGAGAAATAATCTTGTTTTTCATCTCCATTGCACTTCATCATTTTGAGCTTTGATCAAGGGTTGGGAAAGGGTTACTAGCACATGTAACACCAATCCACTATGAAATAGGTAACTTGTTGAGTGTTTTCATTATGCTTGTGGTTTTCTTTTATCCTTTGTTGCATTTTGAAGCATTTGTAAGGTATTTCATAGAGGCATTTTGATAGATTTGTGAAATACTAACCCCTATATGAAGTTTAGTGTTTGCAGATTTTAATGGATGCCTACATTTGGCGCTAGAAGGAGGGCTGAACCTGATTCTCTTTACAATTACACACAGATTTTACGTTTGTTGTGCATTATTTATTAGCTGGGCATTCGTGGAAGTTTTTATATCTGAATCACATTTCTTTGAATAGCTTCATATAACGTGCCTTGTCTATGCCCCTGCAACCTATTCTAATCTTAACTATAGCCTTGGGCATTACACAGTTGAAAGTTGTTCACAATTTTAAACCTGTGCCATTCCTTATTTGAAATTTCCCTGCAGATGCTCAGTCCATACGTTTTAAGTTAGTGACCAGCATATAAACCAAAATAAAAATTATTGTTTATTAGTTTTCATTGATTGAAAATCTAGCTTGAGATTTGAATGCATATCGGATGGATATCTTTCTCTATTTGATGCAAATCTAATTGAACACGAGTTGTCTAGGATAAGGAAGTTGTGTTCACTTATGGCGTGTTTTCACCATTTATGTTGAACAATAAATCTGATTGCATTTTTTTTTTATGGCACTGTTTATTCTCAATCCGTAATGTTACATATCATTGGTGACTATCAATCACTGTCTATTGTTTTTGACTGACACCCATCAACATTTAGAAAAAAAAAAACGTCGGTTTACTTTGAAACACATTTATGGTAGGCATTCACTAAAAAAAAATGAATTTATATTTGCCTCATCATTTTGCATAAATATCTGCCACAAATATCCCTATCTGTAACATCTTTGCAGGGATGTCCACACAGTTCCACAGAGCCACACTTTGGTTAAAGGATGTTGGGCGCGGCTTTGAGCCCGCCAAATGCATTTGCTCGACAGTTTTTTAACATATATATACTGTTCTCTTCACATATCATTTTGTTTTTAAGGGGCTGAAGGTTTTTTTAATTTTATTGATAGGCTACTCTGACAGTAATCATTCTATGTTATGATGTGCTTTATAAGCTAGGTGTTTTGTGAAACATTAATTAGGCTACTTGATGTTGCTCTTGATTCAATATTTACGGCGCCATCAGGTACGCAGGACTATCCGGAGGAGACTTTTAAAAAAAAAAACATTTATGAAGGAAGCAGAAAGCACATTGGAAAGGAAAGCACATTGGTGGGTAGTGGTTGGGCATCGCTGTTGAATCCTGAAATACGTTTTCCTTTTAAAGATTCTTGTCAAGCGTGAGTTATCTTAGAGGGGGCGCAAGTCTTGAGAAACATTCAGTTTTCCTAGTTTGCTAAATGAGGCAGCTGTGTGTGGTCAACAGAGACGTTAATATTGCATTGTCTTTATGATTGCAATTTCTTATTTTCTTATCCAATTTCATGTGTATGAATATGGGGCACATTAACGTTTATCCTTAACCATTGTCTCTAATTTTAATCCTTCGATTTATATGACTTGGTCCTTGTCTGAGTGACTGATATTCATCAATTATTTACACAGCCTGTAGTAAATGACCATCAGCTCCTCAGAAGTACTTGAGATCTGTGATTAAAGATGTATAAAAGCTTTTGGAGGAGGCTTTATTTAGCCTTACGTAGTTGTTTTAGCTTTATTTCATTTACTTTTTTTGCTTCATGTAATTTCTTTTAGATTTTGGTTTTCATTAGTTAGCCTTTACTTTTCCTATACTTTTTTAGATTTTGTTTTTAGATTTTATTTTAATTAGATTTACCTAGATTTTTACCTTTCAATTAGTTTTTATAGATTTTTTATAGATTTTACTTTACTTATATTAGATTTAGGCTAGATTTCTTTATGATATTTCAAATTTTAATTTAATTATATTTTAATTAGAATTAACTTATATTTTAAGTTTTTAATTAGCTTTTAGATTTCTTTTAGTTTTTAAATTAAATTACATTAGATTTAGACTAGATTTTTATTTTCAATTAATTTTTTAGATTTTAGTAGATTTAGATTAGATTTTAGATTTAATTAACTTTAGATTTTATTTTATTTTATTTTATTTTTAGATTTTAGATTTAGCTTAGATTAAATTTTAGATTTTTATATTTTTAAATTAATTAGATTTTTAGCCTAGCTTAATTTTTGTGTATTAATTAGCTTGATTTATGTTATCTTGCTTCCTAATTTAACTTTGTTTTTGTGACTATTTTTTTTACATTTGTTTTTTTAATTATTATAGGTTCAAATGTCCAATATGGAATAGGTACCAAAAGCGAACAAAGGCAAGTGAAAGATACAAAGGAAAAGCGAAAGGAAAAGGTACAAAGCGAAGGAGAAGGCTAGCAAACGAAAATGAAAGGAGGATTTTTTTTAAAAACTCAAAGTGTTTTTTAATGCTTTAAGTGTTTGTTCAACACTTATTTATGAAATTGTTACCTTTTCACTCCTAGGGCACTAATTTTTTGTTTAGGTCTAAAAAGAACAATTTGATTTTTTTTCCATTCGCAAAAGGTTAAAATTCAAGCTTAGACACTTACTAGAGTTCGTTTTGGGCTAAAAATTGGACAAGCAATCTTCATATTTCATTTGGTGCTTAAAATGAATCACACAATTGCTTTGAAGGCTATAAAACGAACAAGTGCTTGAATTGTGATTTTGTCTTGGGTGCATTTTGAATGTGTATCCTCTCCCCTTGTGCTTCGTGCGATCTAGGGTGCAAGAGAAACACTCAAAATGCATTTTATTGCTTTGAAACACTTTGATTTGGGCTTAAAAATTGAACATCTTGTGCGAGTGTGAGTAGGGGCATTTTCACGTACATTCTCTTTCTTTGTGCCATCAAAGATCGATCGAGTTACGGATTGTGTCTTTGCTTGCTTTTGTTTATCTTAGGGGCCTGCCTTGGGGAAAAAGTACTCACCCAAGGGAGCGACTCAACCAGTAACCTCTAAGCCAAGAGTATTTCCGGTAGGGATATAAATGTGGGTATTGGTTAAGCCGCATTATCACGCGGTTGACTCCGAAAAGATGGATCCAAAAGGGGACTCTTGCTTGGGTCAACTCCTACGAAACGGAAAGTCTGAACTAGAACCCTTGTTTTGTAGTGGCCTATTTATCCATTGAGCGAGTTTATCAAAGTGGTGCATTGGAACTTAGATTCCAAGAAGTTACTTGCCATGTCCGATCTTGGTTGAAATATAGAGGTTAGGATTTCATCATACTCTATATTTTTCCTTGGTTGCATGTAAAATCATCTCTTCTATGAAGGGGCATGAGGCAAGCCCACTAAGAAAACGTACCCATTAAGCTAGATGTTACATTCTTGTTTGAAAACACAGTGCGTTTATCAAAACATTTGCAAACAAACATTCAACATGATTTTCAAAATTTCAAACCCTTTTGAAGACAAATATCATTGAATCAATCCATATGTTATTGCTTTCCCTTGGGATTCACGTCCTTAGAGGTTCCTAAGCATTGGATTATACCTCAATTTGTCTTCTTAAGTAAACAATAGGAAACCCTTGCCTTAAGTTCATTAAATTTCCACATAAACATATCTTGTGGAGTTTGAAGAAATTGAGACATTGGACATCTTAGTTTGAAAACCTAATTGAAGAAAGTGTTTTTGGTAAAATAAAGACATTAAGCAAAGCTAAACAAAAATGAACTTTCATGTGTGTTGAAGACTCCAAATCCCAAAAGGACAAATCATTGATTGGAAATCCAAAATGTTCAAATCATTTCTTGGTTACAAAGGTCTTAGGAATCATATGCATGCTCTTCAATACCTGGTCTAGGAAAACAAAGTGTCTTTTAGGTTCACCTAAGGATCAAAACAAATCAAACCTCTTTCATCCATCTTTCAAAACATCAAATCCATCTCACAAATCATCTTTTGAACAATCTTGAAATCATCCTTGATACTAGGCTTTGTGGAAAAAAATCAAAATCATCCAAAAAAATTGTGAAGTCCTTGAAAACATTTATCAAAACACCTTTTGGCTAGGCATGTGTAAATGCATCCTTTTGCATATCCTTAGTCAAAGTCATCCAAAATCATCTTGTCTAGCTTAGTGTATGTAGATGAATCCTTCTCCATATACTTAGTGAAACAATCATCTTATTTGGGTAGGTGTGGGTAGATGCATCCTTCTCCTCACACACATCCAAATCATCATCCTTTGAACAAAACTATCCTTTAGATCATTATCAAACATCTTAGGGTCTTTTTGTTCAAAATAAAAACAAAATCAAATCAAGATCAAGGACAAAATCTCAAAATCCAAAAAATCAAACCAATCAAAAATCCAAAGCTAGTATTTCATTCAAGATCTATCAAAAGCCAAAAACATCCATAACATCCATAAACATCACCATCATATCATCATCACATTTGATCCTAAAAGCATCCTAGAAACTTTCACTTTGGGACATAAAATAGAGATTAATCCAAGGAATCAAGAGATTCATCTCCCATATTCTCGAAGATTGATCCTTGTTTTATGGTTCAAATGAGATCTCAATACAAGAAGAGTATGGAAGCCCACAAAGAAACTCCCGCTTCAAGTAACCTTAGCCAAACAAACATAGAAATGAATCTTGCAGAATCAAGCAATCCATTGATCCCCTCATCATCACAAAACCCACAAGAAGAAAATCAAGGGGAGGACCTCACCTTTGGAATGTCTCGCGAAGAAATAGCTGAAATGCTCCAAAATTCGGACAACCATAGAATCATCAACATCATGATGAGACTTAACCCTTCGTTGTACATGCTTGAACTAGCAAAACAAGGGGCCAAGTTTCCTTCAGATTTTGATGTGAGCACTATAGTAGAGACATATTTTCCACCAATCTCATCCACCATCCCCATTTCATCTACACCCCCATCTCAAAACGTTACGAAAAATATCCCGCAAATCACAACATCATTTGCTCCAACTCAACCCAATGTTAACAAGGGAAACACATTCCTCAATGCACTTCAATCACATCCCCTTGTGAATAACCAAAACTTGGACGCAAACACCATAGTGGAACAAAACATCTTCCATAATCCATTACACCAAAATGTTCCTGTCACTTTACATTATGACCTATCATCAACATCTTTTCACGGAGCACCACAAACACCTCTTCTCAAAAATTCACAAGAGGAGGGAGACATGTTCAGACCAGGGGGCATTTTCAGCACCACAACACTCTCGCAAGGATTCACCCCCCTTACATTTCCACCTCTCCCACCATCACCATTGTCATCTACACCACTCCTTGGTTTAGGGATTCCCCCTCTACTGAGTATCAATCAAAACAACATCCTAACCATTAATCAAAACATTTTTCCAAATGCTCAAAACTTATTGTTGACATCACACCAACAAACGACAAACACACAAGCAATGACAACATCATCAAACACCCCCAAAACATTGCAAAGCATGGTCTCTCAAGGGCCAATCACATCAACGATGCCACTTACCACATCAACAACACCATCCACCAATCACCACATCAACACGACAACACCATCCACCAACCAAATAATCAACACAACATCATCATCTACCACCATTCCAAATCCACCACCACCTCCACCACCACCAACGTTCACCACATCAAACCAATTCGACGCAACATTACAAGCCACTTTTCAAAGAGGATACCAACAAGTGTAGAAACAAAAAGCCGTGCAACAAGCCACTCAAGCTGCCAAAGCTGCACAAGCCACATTACAAGCACAACAAGCACAACAAGCCAAAGCTTTATTGCAACAGCAACAACAACAATCTACCCAAGCCACACAAGCATTACAAGCACAAAGGGTTGCTCAAGCACAACTTTTACTACAACAACAAACAGTGCAAGCACAAGCACAAGCTCAAGCACAACAAGCACAAGCTCAAGCACAACTTCTTGCACAAGCAGCGCAAATACAAGCATATCAGCAAGCACTAAAGTAATACCAAGAGCAGCAAGAAGCAGCAGAATTGGAAGCCCAACAACAAGTGTTGTGGTAACAAGAACAAGTAGAACAACAAGCGTTGTTAGAACAGCAACAAGCGCAGCAGCAAGAAGAACAACAAGCGTTGTTAGAACAACAACAAGCAAAAATCCTAGCGCAACAACAACAAGAGCAACAACAAGCATTGTTCATCCAAAAGCAAGTAGAAGCCTACTTCGCCCGCCACAACATACCGATACCATCGAACAATGCATTGACCAATCCATCCATCCAAACCACGATTGCAACACCTCAAAACACATTCATCCCACCCACTGATCCGCAAAGCGATGTAATGACACAACTCAAGTTGCTCTCACAACAAGTGCTCGACCTTCAATCAGGGCGAACAACCAAAATGCAAAGCAACTTGTGTCCCTATCCATTTGATAGGAGCCTAGACATGAAACCATTCCCTAAGGGATTTGAAATCCCCAAATTTGACAAATATCGAGGGACGGGAAACCCTAAAGATCACATCAGGGAATTCCAAGTTCATTGTATGGAGGTTGCATATGACGATACTTATCTGATGCGGCTATTCCCTAGGAGCTTGGCAGGTAACGTTATAGAATGGTTCTCTCGCTTACCCTCAGGCATCAGAACATTCCAAGAAATCAGAGATGAATTCATTAGAAACTACACATGTAACATTACAATGGATGTTAGTCTCGAAGAACTATATGCTCTAAAACAAGGAAAGAATGAATCTTTCGCTTCATTCCTTCAACGATGGCGATCCAAGGCCAATCAGAGCAAATGGACCATGCCAGAAGAACAACAAGTCTGCACAATCATAGCCAACCTTGAAAGTCGCCTATCATTCCATCTCAAAGTTTAGGGTATCACCACATACGATCAATTGATCTCTAAGGTGCTTAGCATTGAAAGAGCCCTTGTGACTCAACCCATCGAATCAACATCATATCATGAACCGCAAAACAACCACCTATCATCAAACTACAACGATAAACCTCGCACATGGGTGAGAAACAAAAATGTCACTAATGATGGTGTCGTGGACGCCAAGGTGGTCATTAGTGGTCCGCACCAAAACACACCCACACAACAAATCCAAACACCAAATCAAAACATTCATCACACAACGCATCAATCCAACAATAATCCCACCATCAATAATCTCAATGACCAAAGAGGACCACCTCAACACAAGACTTATCCCAAATGAAAATACACAACTTTGGGAGAACCACTTGAGGACATCATGAAAAAGCTAATCGACGAAAAACTCATCCAAGCTCCTACATTTGAGAATTATCAAGAACCTGATGTCAAACCTCCTTGGTACAATGAAAATCAACTATGTGAGTTTCAAAAAATCAAATGCCACACCACAAACAATTGTATGAGACTCAAGAACATCATACAAGATCTCATCGACAAAAGAATCATAAATGTGGAAGCACCTACTAGGAATCAGGATCTTAAAATCTACACAAATCCGATGCCAAATCATGGAAACAAAGGGAATAAC
>VDFB02000003.1:610425301-610468625 GCA_007258455.2 Sequoia sempervirens
CAACACCCGAAGGGGAACCTCTGCAGGAGCCCATGAATAGCTCACATCTCAAAAAAAATTATGCCTAATTCTTTCAAGGTATAGAACCAAAAAATCAGAAAAAGTCCTGAAAAAATGGTTACTTCGGAAAAAACCTGGCAAACAGGCATCTTGGTAACAACAAAAAAATCAAAAAATCCAAAAAATCCAAAAAAATCAAAAAAAGGATCAAAAAAATCGTCCTCTAGTGAAAACCACTTTGGTGGCACTTTGGGCAAGTACCTTGGTGAAAACCTGGCAAACAGGCGCCTTGTGTAAATAAGCACTTTCCATCCACCAAGACCTTTACGACTTGTTATGCATCATCCCTCCATTTTTCTTCCATCATCCATCGCATTCAAGTCTCCATCCATCACACATCCACTCGCATTCGCACCATAGCTTGGTCTTGTGTTCGTATCATGATCCCTCCTAGTACTACTCAGCCCATTCTCAAGGTCAGTTTGTCCTGCCTTTATCAGAGTAGTCTATTGCATCACACTGGGGGCACGTTCTCATCAGATTGGATTCGTGTATGGTCTTAAAGTTCTCAAACATCAGAAAATCCTAAAACATCAAAAAATCAAAAAATCCTAAAACATCAAAAAATCAAAAAAATCAAAAAACATTCAAAACATATCAAAATCCAAAAACAAGGTCGTCTTGTCGAACTACGTCATCTCTGAGCTTGAATGTAGGCAAGCTTGATCTTTGATCATCCCCTGAGACATTTAGGTCAGTTCTATAGGAGTCCTTCATAATAAACTGACATTTCATCATGTATATCTTCATCTGTAAATCGGTCAAGTCGTCAGTCGAACTATGTGGTCTCTGCGTGTATAACGTAGGCAAGGCTAATCTGTTGATCAGCCTTCGAGGCCCTAGGATAGGTCTTTAGGTTAGTCTTTTGGTCAAAATCTCGGAAAACCCCAAAACATCGAAAAATTAAAAATCAAAACATTTGAAAATCTCGAAAAGTAATGCAAAGAAATGACCTCAAAACATTTGCAAAACTCCAAAAACATCCAAATATTTGAAAAATCCATCCCACCTCATCACAAACACTTTCTGATAAACACCATTCATAATAAACTGGTCATCATCCTCAACCTTTGGTGAAGCAGTTAGAAACAAGTCTAGCAGGTTAAAAGTAAATCTCAAAAGCGTCAAGTCTCAAGTCTAAGTCAGTACATAAACAAGTTGGTCAAGTCTTTGTATCGATAGTCCATCATCCAAACAATCTCATATCAATCATCTGATAACATCATGTCCTAGGATGAATCCTTCCTACAAGGGGCATTATTTATCAGAAAGAACATTTTTGATAAATGAAATGACGTGCTGTCATCCACTAACATGTCCTAGGATGTATCCTTCCTACAATGGGCATTATCTTCTGGCAATAAGTTTCAGTTCTTATCCTTAAAAACACATTCCCTTTTGGTTAGCGGTATTGAAGAACATCAACTTGTTTGTGTGCTTTATCTTTTTGTTTTGACTTATCTTATTGCACTCAGTCCAAGGACCTCTCGATGATATCCGAACGAAGGATTTAGAGAGATAGGAATGGGGCAACGATCATTATTGTTTTTTCTGCTATGCTTGTTGGACGTTCTTGTAAGATAACTTGGCGAATACTTGCTTTGTTAGATATGTATAGAGGATTTTTTAGACAGCTTGTTGACTATTGCATTGATTGGTTATACCTTTCCGTGTTTTGGTCCTAGATGTTTGAAACTTCTAAAGTGCATCCTAGCAAGGTTTTCGTATGTCAGGTGTGAACAAGAGTACTCCTATCTATTTGTCGAGTCAAAGTCCATCACACTAAGTACAACGTCATCCTGGTCCTTTATACCTTGATGTATCATACTAAGGCGTGTTATCAAAAATAAAGAAAGTGACCCTTTTAAAATCCCAATCCTTGATAAGCAAATCATCCATCTATCATCATCATTTCTCATCATAATCTCTCATAATGTTGGCTTCTTGGATCCTCTTGTCATCATCTCATTTCCACACTAACATCATCATTGCCAATTCATCCATCATGCATCCATCATGCATCCATTGTGCATTCATATCATCATCATAATATAGATCTGTTAGTCTAAGCATCTCATAACTCATCCATTGCATAATTACAACATATCACATCATCAATCTCATCCATCTCATATCATATCATTATTTAAGTTGTTTAGGATAATATAGATTTGTTATTCTAAGCATTTTAAAATCATCTCATTTGCATCATCATCCATAACCACCCATTTTGAACCTATTTTTCGTGAGATCGACCCTCAAATCAAATCTTTTCGCTCGATCTCTCGAGGAGGAAATGTACCAGTGTACTTCTTTCCGCTGGGGCATCCAAAAAATCAGAACTTTTTTAATTTTGATCGCGGCAAGTTATTCTTTGAACCAACGCAACAAGTACATTGCTTCAAAGAGGGGCAAAATGTAGACACGTCAAATTTGCATTATGCATATTCATCCGCTCAATAAATAAATCAAATGCATCACATCCATTCACCTAGTAAATCGGGTTCTTATCATTTAAATAAATCAAAAGCTCACATCATAGTTTAATTAAATAAATCAAACTTTATTTAATTAAAATCTCAAAAATGCATCTTCCATCCTTTTCTGATTTAAATAAATCAAATATTTAAATCCTAAAAGTCAAAATCATCTAAACACCATTAAGCTAACCTAATCATCATTAATTTAATCTAACCGTGATTAAATGCTAATCTCATCCCACTTGCATTCTCTAGATATCTCCACTTGCACAAGTAAATCAATTTTATTGATTTATTTAAAAACCCTCATTTTCCCTCAACATGACAAGTCCAACATGGCATTTATTGCTGTTTTTCTTGTCCCCCTCTCAAAATTTATTGCAAAATTTGAATTCAAATTTTCCCTCTCATGGGCACTCTTCCCAAATCTTGCACAACCATTGACCACTCACCACTTGACAAGTGTCTTCTTCTCATTGGAGGATCTTTAGTCCCACATTCACCATCTTGGCCAATCTCTCACCAAGAAAATCTATAAAAGAAGGCTTAATCCTCATTCATGGGATCCACAAATTTTATGCAAGGTTACTCTCTTGGTTTGAGAAATAATCTTGTTTTTCATCTCCATTGCACTTCATCATTTTGAGCTTTGATCAAGGGTTGGGAAAGGGTTACTAGCACATGTAACACCAATCCACTATGAAATAGGTAACTTGTTGAGTGTTTTCATTATGCTTGTGGTTTTCTTTTATCCTTTGTTGCATTTTGAAGCATTTGTAAGGTATTTCATAGAGGCATTTTGATAGATTTGTGAAATACTAACCCCTATATGAAGTTTAGTGTTTGCAGATTTTAATGGATGCCTACAGATAGAAAAAATATTATTCAAGCACATGCGTGACTTCAAACTATTTATAGAATAGAAACTTGTTATTTCATAAGTTTTTGTCATGATTTTGTGTTCGAAAATCTTATAGTTTCCTTTTGCTGGAAAAATAATAAGTAATTATCATTTTTGGTGTGAAGAGGGGGGATTTATGGATTTCTTTTGGTTTTGAACAAAACACTTGTCTGCAAGAATAATTTGTGGAATAATTGTGTTCAGTTGTTTGTTTTCAAATTTGAATTTGGGAAAAGTTGATTAGATTTTGATAAGGGTGTTGTTGTTGTCGTTGGGATTGGACTCAATGTTGGATTGTTGCTTCAACCAATGTTGATCTTAGAAGTCCAATTTTCCCAAAAAATATTGTGTACAACCTTGATTCCTCTAAAAGGGTGTGATTCTAAACCTACTACATCTTCTAACCAATTTCTTTAAAACTCTTTTGTTTTATTGGGATGCTTTTGTGATGAGGTTAATCTATGATTGCATATCAATCTTAGTATGCTGGTTAAATTTTTAATTTCATTTATTTTTCCTTCAATTGTCTATGGCTATCAATTTATTTTTCTTCAGCCTTCAATTCTATTGAAGGGTATGAATATATGTTAGTTGGTTTTGCAGTGTTTAAGATTTGAAACGTTCATTAGAGAGATAGTTTTTGCACCCTTTATATGGTATTTATACATATGAACACATCCATCGATGCTTCATATTTGGTATTGATGAATGAAAACATAGTATGTTTATAATTTGATGAATAGGTGTTAGATATAGTACTCGAAGCTTGCATTGTTGTTATTTCATTAACCTATTTTAGTATTCGATATTTTTTATTGTATTTTCTTTTACCTTGGATACCCTGTATTGCATTTGATATCTTCTTTATATACTCAGTACTGATAGGTACGTTTTATGACAATATACGATACCTTAAAATTACAGAGTCTATATGCTTGACTATCGATATTTATGTGACTATGTTGCAACAATACTTGGTATTGTGTTTCCATTATTGAGTTCCATGAGATGGTGTTTCTTTGAAGTAATCTGTCAAACAGCTTGAGTGCCTTGGCTATATTCTCCCTTTACATGTATGTCGACCAGAGCATTTACAACATTAAACATTTGACAAAGCTCCTTGAACTGTTGTGCTCCTTAGAAGTTCATTTGTCGCTTGATTCATGGAAATTCGACTTATACTACCCTTTTTTTGTTGCATGAGAGTTTCCTTAGCCATTTCTAGGTTGTCTAGCATAACCTTCCCTCTCCCATTGTATTGTCCCTCTGTGTTTGTCCCTTTCTTGATGTTTGATTAAGTTTGTTTGGGTGAGTTTTTGTAATGTAGTGTTAAAATTAATTGTTTATTAAAGTTGTTGTTTGCTATAGAATTAAATAGATTTTATTAAATAAATTATATTATTAGAAAAATGTAAATGTTGTGTTTGAATGATTAATTATTAAATTAAATGATTAAATTATAAGTTCTTTCATAATTAAATATAAAAATAAATTATTGTTTAATATTAAAGTTTTAATTAATTAATTTAATTTTTGAGGTAATATTAAAAGAAAATAAAATATTAAAATTAGTATTAATTTTGAATAAAGATAAATGATAAGAAATAAAAGCAATTAAAAAGATAGAAAAAGTAAATTTTGAAAGCACATGCGTGCCTTGAAACTAGGTATGGTTTGGAAACTTGTCTTATTAACTGATTGTTGCTTGATTTTTGTTTTCAAAAATTGAATCACTTTCTTTGTTTTAATAATGATAATTTTTTGGGAGGTTTTTCATCTTTGATTTTTTATTTTTCAAATGAGAGCTTGATCTGAAGAAATTCTTTTGTAAATAGTTGCATTTTGTAGTTTGTTTTTCAAATATATATATTTGAATTTGAAATATTTTTTTTTATAGAAGATTGGATTAGGAATATGAAGGAGTGGATTGTTGCAAATGTAGAGGTTGGCTTTGACATCGAACTTCATTGTAGCTACATAGAAATCTAGGTTGGATTCTTTATTATACTTTTTTTTACTTATTCAATCAATGCAAAAAGCAGTTTGTTCCCTCTCTTTGTTGTTGCAACGATTGATTATTCATTCTACTGCATGATGATCAATGCTAGAATTTTACGCCATCATAGTGTTTGATACCTTAGTCTTACTGCAATTTTTGTTTGTTGAAAGTTTCTTTGGGTGCTTCACTTTGTTGTCGAAGGAATTTTCCTAAAAGCTATTTAAGCCCTTACTGCCAACTTTGTCGTTTATTTAGGCTAATATTTTAAATTGGCCTGCAATTTAAAATTTATAGAGGCTGATTTCATGTATTAACATGTTCAATTTACTCTCTTCTTTCTGGTGTTTGAGTCTCTTGCTTGGTACTCATACATTAAGAATACCATTCGATGTTTTCCCTCTATGTTAACATACAAATGCAAGGAGTCATTCCACTGTGGTTAGTGTTGCACATGCATAAATATTCTTATGAGGTCTTTTTTTATCTTTGGTTGCCTTAGAAAATGATATTCAATATAGAAAAATTGATGTTGAGGCACCTTAGGATAGATACTGATGTCTTGTCTTTTGTGGCCAATGACTAAACCTTCTACGCCTTATGTTAGTGCCTTGAGTTTGTGCATCGCTAGCTTATACCTTGTTAGGAATTGATACATATGCCTTATGGTTCTTTGTTATACCATTTTTTTGTTTGATCCTTCAATATTTTTGGATTTTTTGGTTTGGGAATTTGATACCTTATGCAACATACTTGCTCTTCAAATGAAATTGATACTCTGATATAGCGACCTCCCCAACACTTGCATTCAGTTGCCATGTTTCAGATTTTTTTGAAATCAAATTCCTTATTTAGCTTTTGATTTTTTCTTTGGGTGCAAGCTTTCAACTTTTTAGATGGTGTTCCCCATGTCTACATCTCTTTTGCAATATAGATTAGGTCCTTTTCTTGGAAATTTCTCTGTTTAGAATCCAGGATTACTTTGTGTTCATTCGTTGTATAATTTGATGAACTGGGTAATCAAATGATTATTGTATACATCTAAAAATGGTCACAGTCGATCAAGCTTGTTAATTAATTAAATATGAATTATTTAATTAATCTTCTAAATTCATCTACATATAAATAAATTTAATTATTTATTTATATCGCTCACTTTTATAATTCTTCCACCTTAATTAAATAAATAATTTTATTTAATTATTACCATCTTCCATCTTCCTCTTAATTAAATTAAATAAATTTTATAATTTGTTTAAATTAATTATCATATTATTCATAATTTGAATGTTTAAATTCAAATAATGGAATATTCCTCCAAACACCTTCTTCATCTCACAGTTAAATTAAATATTACAAATATTTAATTTAACACCTTTTATCACTCCACACATAATTAAATATTTAATTACCTTCCATTTTCATCTCTCACACATAATTAAATATTAATTATTTAATTATGAAAACTTCTAAATTCATTGTCACATGTAATTAAATAAATTTATTTATTTAATTATGGGAATTATCTTCAACTACAAAACCAACTCATAACTAAAGATGACAAATGGAAAGTTGCCTCTATTTTTGAGTGAAAGGTTTTGTGGGAAGGAAACATCTTCCATTATTCTCTCAACCTCCCATCTTTTTCTCAACTTCTAAAATCTCTCACCGTTCATCTTGATAGGCTTGATTTCAACCATTGATTACATCAGCCAATCAGAATCTTTCAAAAACTCTATAAATACCCCTGTGAATCCAAGCATTGGTTACACACACACATTAGAGACAAACATTAGAGATTAGTTGCATTCAGGAAATTAGCATTTTAGCATTGTCATTATCAGCTTTAGCATTCATAATTTCGTAATCTTACATTCTAACAATCATGTTTAGTTTAAGCATGTTAATCATATCTTAGCATAGAATAAAATCATCATCTTCAAACCTTATTCTCTAGGAAGACTGTTTCTTGAGCCTAGCACACGATCTAAGAGCAAGCTAGAATTGACAAAAACACTGGATATAGAGGACAATGGGACATCATTGAAGAAATTGTTGTTATTAAGAGTTTGCTTTAGTTTTTAATTAGTTTGCTTCAATATAATGTCTTATTGGTGTGTTTGATTTGTTTTTGATCTACATTTGATACACTTAATTTCAATCACATTTTCTGGTGCCCACCATGGGGCCTTTGCCCCATTTTTGACATCTACTTGCAGGTTTTTTGATAGGATTTCACATTCTAGAGTTTGGCCTTCTGAAAGATTTTGCATTTTAGCGCATTTGTGGATTATTTTAGCGCATCCTAGACTTTTTTTTAGCATTTTTGTAAGTCTTCCGACGCATTCAGGAACTATTTCAGCACATCTGACAATTACTTTAGTGCATATAGGGAATAGAATAGTGCATGCATTTAGCTCACTTCATCAAAATTTTGTTTTAATTTTTTTTTTGCATTTTTAGATTAGCGCATTTAGGATTTCTTTTAGCACATTTAAGGTTTTATTTAACACTTATGATGTCTGTTTTAGAGCATTAATTGTTTGTTTTGGCTCATATGTATGATTTTTTAGCGCATGCAGGTTGTAACTAAACAAAGTTTTGAGTCTAACACCTTCCGCACACAACTTTTTTTTGGTTAAAAAGAAGCAACCCTAGGGTAGACACATCAATTTAAAATGAACCAATCTTAGGATAGACATGAAATTTAAAAAGAAGCAATCCTATGGTAGTCACCACACATTGATTTTGTGGTTAAAATGAATCCCATGCTTGTTGTGAAGCAATATATTCACATATATTAAATCATTGTCATTTGGGCTCTAAAAGGAACACTATTTGCTTTGTCTATGGCAATAGGTCTATGCTCTCCCCTTAACTGGGTGATTAGAATACTAGACTTTCCTTTTCAATTTCTGCAATTTTAATGCTTTCTTAAATCCTTTAGAGGGCCTACTCTTGTGGGAAAAAGTACTCACCCAAGAGGAACGACCTAAGTGGGTTCAAACCAAAGCCAAGTTATTCCACCCCACTATAAAATTTAAAGCAAATCTGGGGAAACCCATTTTTGCCAATAGTGTGCAAGATAACCATCCCTAAAGCCTTTGTTTTAAAGGTTGGGAGGTCTCCTAAGGGAGTTTATTTTTGCTGCACCGAATGGAAACCCTTACTATGAATCTAGTGTAGTAGCCAACTATGTCAGTTTTTGAACATCCTAATAATCATAGTGAAAGGGGAGGGAAGAATTTTCCCCCAAGATACTCACCATATAACTGCCAAGGACCATTTTCTTAGGGGATTTGCTATCCACTCCGTCACTCTAATTAAACGTCTGGAAAAGACAAAAACATGGGTGCCCCTTTGGGGGTGACACGGCTGTGTGAGTTGACTCGGTTCTAAGATGTGGGTTGTGGTTATTATGATGACCTACTTGAGTACTAAGAGTGAGTCTCCCTGAATTGTCTGTTATGTGCAAAACCTGTGAAAACACTTTTTGAAAAAAAAATTGATGTTTAGTATAGGGCTTAAAAACAACTATTTTCAAAATGTTTGTGTCTTCAATCACATTAATTCAGATAAAAGATTATCCAAAATGAACATGCAAAAATTTAGCTAAAATTGTTCAAAACTATTTGGAAAACTACATCAAAAATTTGTTTTAGTGCATATAGGACATGGAGTAGCGCATCTGAGGTCTGTTGTAGCACATTTGACTATTTCTTTAGTGCATATGCCTATTTCTATAGTGCATCGAGGGCACAGAGTAGCCCATCTGTCACTTTCCAGAATTTTATTGTTGATAGATCTAAGTTTGTAACATCCTCGGTCTAGTAGCACCTCGACATTTCTCTCATGCTTAGATAGTGGAAATCAACCAAATTTTTTAGGAAGTCGATTGCCAATAGGATCAAGAAACCTAAGAAACATTTATGTTACAAGAAAACCTTGCAAGGTAGAATTTTTTTGTATAAAAGTCAAAATGTCTTGCTCCATTACCGTGAGTTTCTCCATAGGTATCAAGATTTTTCTAGGGGATTTACTAATGAGTACGTTGTAGATCCTTTATATTCACGAGCCTATTTCCAAAGAAGAGCTTTATCACAATGAAACAATCACAATCAATATCTCAACTTTTATTATCTACCACAACCTTCTATTGAATATCCAACACATCCCAGTCAAATCCTTCAGTGAATTTAATTAGGCTATTTGATATACTTATCATTCTTCAAAAACAAGGATCAAATCTTAAAAGTGCACCTTTCAAACAAATTCCTGATTTTTTTATTCAACTTCCCCAACAGGATACTAATATCCTTCATCATTGGAAGCCACAATCAAGAGTTAGGAACGTCTTTGATCATATCATAGGATTTTCATCTTATTGGATCAAAATCCCATCATTTTTTCACTTATCAAACTGTGATCTAAGTCTAGAAGAACATTTTGAAATCATATGCCTATTTTTACAAGATCTGAATACAATAAGTTGAAAGAGGATATTCAATAAGAAGATCATACCCAAAGAATTCAAGAAGAAGGTGAGAGTAGTAATCACCTTTATAGTGTAAGTCATAATCCCCTTTTCAACAACAACATGGATAAAAGAGAAGAAAATCCATTCCCTTTCAACAAATACAGGGACATGAGCAAAAATCCTATAGATAGTGATGATGAAAGAGAGGATGAACGTCACCTTAGAGAGGTCGAGCAAGATCCCAAATTTCACAAAGCCTTAGAAAAGATCTTGCAATGCAATAAAGTGTTTCCACTATCTAGCTGACAAAGGAGCTAAATTGCCTCATGATTTTGATATTGAGAACATAAAGAGTAATCCTGATGAAACACCCTTGTCTGATCTTAGTGCCTTGTCTCAACAGATTAAAGCACTACAAGGACAAATTAAAGACATGCAAGGTGGAACCACAATGAAGACATATTCTCTTGATGGCATTTTTCCTTATCCTTTTTACTGATGTCTCAACATGATCCCATTTCCCAAACATTGTGAAGTTCCAAAGTTTGATCATTATAATGGGAAATCGGATCCAATCGATCATATTAGGGACTTCTGAAATATGAATTTAGAGTTCACTCATGAGGACACATACTTGATGTGTTTGTTTCCTAGGAGTCTTGGAGGCCAATCTATGGAATGGATATTGAAAATCGCACCGCCTGTCAAGACATTTGAGGAATTGATTAACGAATTCATATCACAATATTCCTACAACATCCAACATCAAATAACCATGATTGATCTCTGCAAGGCTAAACAAAAACCTAGTGAACCATTCATTACATTTCTTTAGAGATGGAGAAGATTGTTCACTAGATACCCATGTCATGTTCCTAAAAAGGAAAAGATCACCACTTTCATAAATAGCTTAGATCAAGAGATGAGCTATCATCTCAATCTTCATTGTACTACCTCTTTTTAGAAATTGATTGAAAATTCCATCACTATTGAAGGTGCCTTAATCCAAAGAGGGATAATAAAACTTGACAAGGACAATCCTAGCTCTTCAAATCACCACAACAAAAAGTATAAGTTTTGGACTAGCAACAAAAATGTGGTGAATGATGGTGTTGTAGATGCAAATCATGTCTTGACTAAGCCATTTGTTCTTAGTACTCCAAGTGCTCCTCACAACCATAATTATAACAATTTCAACTAGGTCAAAAATAAAGGAAACAATCCTCCTCCTCTAAGGAAGAACGTGAATCAAAATTTTACTCCCAATCAAGGGAATTCCAACAATCAAGGTTACCGTGGAAACAATAACAACAAAAATGCCTTAGGGAATACCTCGAACACAAATCCACAATGATTTTCATTCTTCTCTAGCAAAAGAACTTTTACTCCACTAGGTCAATCTTTAGAATCTACATTCAAAGAGTTGATGGCTAAAAATGTCCTTACTTTTTCCACCTCAACGCAACTTTGAACCCAATGTGAAGCCTCCATCATGGAATAATGCATACTATTGTGATTATCATTGATGCAAGGGCCATCACATGAATAATTGTCAAGCCCTAAAAAATGTCGTCTAAGTCTTAATAAAAAAATGGCACCATCACAATAGAAGGACACCAACAATCAAACGAAGACCACCAAGCATTTCACAACCCTTTTCCCAACTATAAAAAGGGTGAGTCTTATGGAAAAAGTGTGAATCATATCAATGAAAATATAATCAATCATATCTGCACTGACAACGAGCAGGTCAATGTTATAAAAGTTAAGGAAAAGATGGAATATAGACAAGTCAATGCAACAAGGGCACAAGCTAAATTTTTCTTAAAGGGCACTTCTTCAAAATCCACTGTACCCCTGCCTCAACATCAATATGACTTAGTCAATCAACTTAGAAAAACTCCTACTCAAATTTCTATCTTAGAACTCTTGAAGATTCCCCCAGCACATAAGGAAATTCTAGAAAAGGACCTCATTGAAACAACTATATCCATTGATCTAGATGTGGAACGATTTCAAGCCATGGTGGGACACTTGTCCTCACCCACATGCCTCTCATTCTCTAAAAATGATGGCTTTTCCATGACTCATCCCCATAATTCATCATTATAATTAGAAGTCATGATCCACAAGTTTTGTGTTAGACGCATCCTAATAGATGGAGGTGCTGGTTTGAACATATGTACCATGAAGTTAGTACGGGCTTTGGAATTTTTTGAGGACTCCATTGATCCTAGAAGAAATATTACTATTAAAGCCTACAATGATGAGGAAAGAGAATCCAAGGGTTTAATCATGCTATCGGTCAGAGTGGGACCTATTATCAAGAATACTTTTTGTCAAGTGTTAGACTGTGATCTTGCATACAACATCTTGTTGGGTCGTCCTTGGATCCATGAAATGCAAGTTGTCCTATCCCCATATCATCAATGTCTTAAGTTTCCTTATGATGGACAAGAGATCACAATACCAGCAGATAATTTGAATAGTCAGACTTGTGCCAACCTTAAAGCTAGTAAGGATACTTTGGTTCCCAACAATCGAGAAGCTCTTACTAGTTCTTCTCCCAAGGTTGATACACAAATCAGTTAGTTAACCAAAATCTTTGACAAGAAATTACGGTTCAAGGACAATGGAGTAGGGGAGTACTCTCTCTGTCTTGCTAATCTACCTACATCTCCTCGGTCACATGGACAACATTCTATCACACAACTACAAATATCAATAGCATCAACATTAATGCAACCCCCAACAAAGCCAAGTACAAAGTTTAATGGACAATTTATCAAAGAAAAATTCCCCATGGAAGATCTTGAGGATAGATAAGTTCTAAATTGGCTATATAAAGATGAAGATGAAATAGTTCTCAATGTAAAGATACCAACTGAGCAATATGGTAAAGGGTATTCAATCATGAAAAATATGGGTTATGATGGTAATGGTCCTATCAGAAAGAGAAAAGAAGGATTAGTTGAGCCTATTCACCTTCCAAGACATGCTGCAAAAGATAAAACAAGACTAGGCTATGATACTAACTCAAAAGAAAGAGCATCCAAATAGTTGCATGATATTGTCCTCACATTGCAAGAAGGTTCTAATACAAGAGAAGCATGTTTGACAGCAATTCAGAATTTCGTGGATAATAACTCTAACACAGACTCTGGTGAATATGAATGGGACACCATCTACAATGATGAGTTCTAGAAAGACAAAAAGGTTGATGTGATACACAAGAACACCCCAACTCTAATCGAAGGTGAAGGGTCAGGGTCCCAACTATAAGAATCTGGACTACAAGGTGACTATGATTATAGTGATACTGAGTCAAATTTAAACAAAAAAGACTATCGTGAGAACAATATCATCATTGATCTGCCTCATACCTTAGATCCCTCAGACAACTCTGTTATGAACATAACCATTATCGATTTCACACAACCTAATGATCTACTACCTTTGATCCATCTCAATCTCATTAACTGGGATTTATCTGAACCTATTGATATACCTATGTTTCCAAGTGATGAATCTATCGTGAACTTCATTTCCGTAGATGGCACAAATGATTGTTCCACTATTGATTTTCAGCATAGAGTCTTTAATCAGGAGAGTGTCAAGTCTCCTAGCTACAAAATAAAAATAAAAAAGAAATATCTAATAGTGAAAACCAGAATCTGGTAGTGTTAGATCAAACAAAAGATAAAATAAAGAGCATATCAGATGGTGAAAACCTTTTTAAGGCACCAAATGATGGGAAGCTTGACACTCTCTCCAAGCACTATCATGAGTGATATCCTATCTTGATTGAGCCTACAAAAGAGGTTAATCTTGAAACTACAGAACAACCAAGGATTCTACAGTTAGTTGCATCAATAAAAGATAAAGAAGTACCTGAGTTAATGGAATTTCAAAGAGAAAATCAAGTCAACTTTGCCTCGTCTTATGCAGACATGCCAGGTCTTGATCCCAATCTCATAATGAATCACTTGTCCATCAAACCAGGAGTTAAGCCTATAAAACAAAAACTCAGAAAGATGCATCCTCGTGTTGCACTACTGGTTAAAGAGGATCACAAAAAACTCCTTGATGTGGGATTTATAAGATCAATTTTCTATGGAGAATGGATCTCCAACATTGTTCTTGTGTCCAAAGTAGACAGACATATTAGAGTTTGCACAGATTTCAGAGAGCTTAATAAAGAATTTCCTAAGGATGACTTCCCACTTCCAAACATCGACACCATAGTTGATCTGATAGCTGGCTATGTCATGTATTCACTAATGGATTTTTTTTGGTTACAACCAAATCAAGATTGCACCTGAAGACCAAGAAAAAATAGCTTTCACATGTCCATGGGGGACTTATTGTTGGAATGTCATGCCTTTTGGTCTAAAGAATGTTGGGGATACATATCAAAGGGCTATGACTATAATTTTTTATGACATGATGCACACATTCATGGAAGATTATGTAGACGATATATTGGCAAAGTCATACACAAGAGAAGGACATCTTGAAGTATTACCCAAAATCTTTGCAAGGTTGGAAAAGTTCAAAGTTTGTCTTAACCCCAAGAAATTTGTTTTTCGGGTAACATATGGAAAGCTCTTAGGATACATAGTATCAACAAAAGGGATTGAAGTAGATCTTGCCAAGGTACAAGCAATTATGGAAATTCCTCCACCAAGGAATATTAGTCAGTTGAGATCATTACAAGGATGACTTCAATCTATACGAAGGTTCATCACACAGCTGGAAAATAAAAGTCTACCTTTCACACATCTATTACATAAGAATGTTCCTTTTAAATGGGATGACAAGTGTGAAATGTCCTTTCAATAGATCAAGCAGTACCTAATGAACCCACCGGTTCTCATACCACCAAATCCAAACAAACCTCTAATCTTATATACTTCCACAATAGAGACATCTTTGGGGGAATTATTAGCACAAGAGGAATCTATAGGAAAGGAATGTGCAATTTATTGCATCAACCAAATGCTAACAAGTGATGAAATCAACTACTCTTTCATCAAGAAGGCTTGTCTAGTAGTATTTTTTGCCTCACAGAAATTTTGGCACTATATGTTAACTCATACAATCAATCTTGTTGCAAAGATTGATCCACTCAATTATCTGCTAAGCAAGGCTACATTAATAGGAAGGTTAGAAAAATGGTTATGATCCTGAGTGAGTTTGGCATCCATTATGTTGATTGCAAAGAAATCAAAGGACAAGTTATCGTTGATCAACTAGCTGAAGCACCACTACAAGCACAACACCCCATGCACATTGAATTTACAGATGCTAATGTATTCATTACATAATCCAAACAACCATGGTCATTATATTTTGATAGTTCTTTTACTCAACATGGATCAAGGGCAGGCATACTCTTTGTCACCCCTCAAGGACATACCATTCCTCGGTCAGATAGGCTAATGTTTCCATGCACCAACAACATAGCTGAATATGAAGCTTTAATCACTAGACTCAAGATAGCATTGG
Organism: Sequoia sempervirens; assembly: GCA_007258455.2. NCBI lineage: Eukaryota > Viridiplantae > Streptophyta > Pinopsida > Cupressales > Cupressaceae > Sequoia > Sequoia sempervirens. The sequence goes on from VDFB02000003.1 coordinate 610,440,724, forward strand.
AATGGAGGATCACAAAGCTATAAGTCTATGGTGACTCACAGTTAGTCATTAATCAGATCAATGATGATTATCAAACCAAAGATGACAAATTGTTTCCATACAAGAAAATGGTTGATGAATTCAAGAAGTACTTCATGGATATCAAGTTCATATAGATTTCAAGATTTGATAACAAAGCAGCTGATACCATGGCCATGATTGCATCACTATTGCAACTCCCAAAAAATCGGGCTCGCTATGAATTTCTAGTGGAACAATCATTTACACCTACCTATGACACACCTGAAAGCAAAATCATTTTCCACCTAGTAGGATTTGATTCACCTTGGTATGGTAAGATTTATGCCTACCTAAAAGATGACATCTTACCACCTGACTTATCCCATAACCAAAAGCGCAACTTCATCCACCAATCCTCTCGCTATACTCTTATCGATGGCACCCTTTATTACTGCGGTCTTGATGGTACTTTACTTTGATGTCTTGAACGGGACAAATCTTACAAGGCTTTACAAGAAGTTCATGGTGGCATTTGTGGTACTCATTCAAGTGGATTGATCTTAGCCAAGAAATTGATTAGAATGGGTTACTACTGGCCTACAATGGAAATAGAATCATTCACTTTTGTGAAAAAGTGCTCAAAATGTAAAATACATGGGAATCTTATCCATGCACCAACACAGGAACTACAACCGTTCATGCCAACTTGGCCATTCTCTCAATGGGGGTTAGATCTAGTTGGAAAGATTCATCCTTCATCATTGAATGGACACAAGTTCATCATCACAGCGACAGAGTACTTTACCAAGTGGATTGATGCATTACCTCTCACTAAGGTTACCGACAAACAGATCTCATCGTTCATACTCAACTATATCATTTGTCGGTATGACATTCCCAACTCCATTATCACAAATAATGGACGACCATTCAATAATCAGGATGTTGATGAACTTTGTGAGAGATTCCATATTCAACATAGATATTCAACACCCTACTACCCATAAGGGAATGGCCAAGCAGAGGCCTCAAACAAAACCATACTAAAAATCTTGAAGAAGACTGTGAATGATGCAGGGAAAGATTGGCACATTCAACTCAATCCCGCATTATGGGCCTACAAAACTAGCATCTGAATGCCAATAGGAGCAACATCGTATGCTCTTTTCTATGGAGCAAAAGCCATATTACCTCTAGAGGTTGAGATTCCATCACTCAGGGTATCATTGAAGGGTCTCACAACAGATGATGAATATAGAGTTTCCCAACTGCAAGAGTTGGAACTCCTTGATGAGAAGAGACAATGAGCAACTCATCATTTGAAAGCATATCAATAGATGATGTCTCATAGCTATAATCATAGATTCAAGCCACATACCTTTCAGGTTGGTGATCTTGTTTTGAAGGAAAATCCACGAAATCAGCAAGACAGAGAGAAGAAAGGAAACTTTGAACCAAATTGGCTAGGTCCTTACGTGGTCATCATAGTATACAGTTCAAGAGCATACAAGCTATCAATGCCAGAAGGGGACTTGTTTGACGAACCCATCAACAAAATGCGCCTAAATAAATATTATGTCTAAATCAACTATCATCATCCATAAAAATTCCTGGAAAAAATAGCAAAAACAATAGAAAAGTTCCTGAAAAAATAAAAAAAATAGTAGAAAAAGTCCTAAAAAAAATTGAAAAAATCATCATAGGGTGAAAATCTAGCAACAGGTAGTCTATTGATAGGAAAAATAGAAAAAAAATCAAAACGAAATCAAAAAAATGCAATAAAGACAGATAGTGAAAATTTGGCGAGCATACGCTATTTGTAGCTCCACATCTATTAGTTCATGTTCTGCACTTAGCTTATCAGCCTTCATTTCATGCATCTTTTCACCATCATCTTAGAGCCATATCAACATCATAATGCCATCATTTTCCTAGAGCGATAACATCTTACCATGGCTTGATCATTGTACATGTTCATTTTAGCAAGTTGTATCAATACTTGGGGCAAATGTTGACATACTGGGGCAATCAACTTTCAGGTTCTACCGAAACAGCTAGACAATGACATAAAATCCAATCATGTGAACAAACAATCAAATCACATGAACAACTATCCAATCATTGATCCATATCATAACAATTTTAGAAAGTACCATATCATAACACATATTTAGATGATCTAAAATCTAAATAATGTTTGGAATAGCAGTATTATATTTTGAACAATGGTTGTTTGATTTTTGATATCATCCCTCTGGAGAACACTCGATGATGTATTGAACTAGAGTGGCAAGGAAAGAGAATGATTTTTCTTTGTCTACTATCTTGAGGTTAACTATCAATCTGGTGCAAATATGTCACGAGACATGATTTCCAAAGTGTATCATTGATGACAGTTCCAAATTTACATTAGAAAGGGGTTAATCTTTGTTTGTTTATGCAAGAAATTCTTAGGTCATCTCAGTTCAATTATACCTCAACTCTTGTGTTCACTTTCTATATCAAAAATCATGAAAGTTGTACTCAGGTCATCATTGGTGCTAATTTCCCCTCTAATGCTTGTACATACTTCCAACATTTTAAAACACTCTATGATGATTCAAGAAAGCTAACAAAAGGCTCAAAAAATGGTTGGTTTCATTTTGTTTCATTTCATTTAGATCATTGTACATATCTACATACTGGATTTGTATCAACATTTTAACAAGTTGAAGAAAAACATCAACGGTTGTCATGTCTCTTTGGACTATTTGTGGAGGACATTCAAACATTTATTTTATTGTCATCTTTCATCTTCATCATCATTTAATTAATCATTGGCATTTCATCTAGGTCATGTACATATCATATAGTTTATCATTTATCATTCATTTTTATCCTTTATCATTTTGCATATCATATAATTTCATTGCATACCATTGATCATTCTCATTTTTTTATCATCTTCATTTTATATATTATTTTATTGCATATTATTTAGATCTTTTATCATTACATATCACTTTCATTTTCATAATATCTATCATTTTCATATCATTAACATCTTACTTATCATTTTCATATTCATTTCATTTTCATTCTACACAGTTGCATACTATTTATCATCTTCATTACCGTTTCATTATCATATTTTATCTTTGTGTCATCATTTCATAATCTATTTTCACTTATCATTTCAATACAATTTCATTTTCATTATCATTTCATCCATTTCATATCATTTCATCAACATTTCATTACATATCATTTATAATCTTATCATACATCTCATTAACATCATTATCATTTCATCATCATTTCATTACATATCATACATCTCATTATTATTAATCATGTTCATTTCATCCCATTATTTATCATTTGTCACATTACATCCATATCATATCTTTACTCATCTATCATCTTCATATCATTTAAATATCATGTCACCTTTCACATAACATTTGACCCATATCACATATAAATTTCATATCATTTCCTATTTCGTATACATATTACAAATTCATGATGCATTTCATAAACATAAACATCCATTTTCCATCACATCATCATTATTTATTGCATTTGAAAAAATTCAAAAACAAAAATTCATACATACATTACATTTCCACCTTATTTGCAAAACATCGCATATCATATATTCCATTGCATATTTTCATAATCACATCATAAGTTATCCACCTGCATGACATCATTAGTATGCATCACAAATAATCATCATAAGAATCATCCTACATCACATGGTTAGTCATAAATCGATTAAAAGGCATCACAAATCCATTTTATAACATGTACAAACAAACACATATCCATATCATCATCACATCATCACATCAAACATGCACATCATCAAAACTCATTGTCATCGCATATCATCACTCATCAAAAATAAATATAAATGTCCAATGTCTAATGAAACTGGAAAGTATAGAGAGATACATGAGAAATGATCAAAATCAATATACATGCTCCACAAATGATATACACATGTGAAATACATCAATAATATTGTATCAATAAACATCACATCTCACGACTAGCTAGTAGAACCCCCTGATGGAGCTAGTCTAGAGACTAGTGGCCTACCACTACCACCTATGTCAAGATCCTGTCAAGGCCCTATAACCCCTCTATTATGTGTTTGTGATCTACTCCTAGATCTATTGTGGGACCGAGGGTAAGGCTCTCTACACTTGGGAGGGTACAACTGCTCATATCTAATTCGATAATGCTCAACCTCCCTAGCAATCTCAAACCCCTATGCAATGGCCTCTCACAAAGATGCACTCTCAACCATGCCCATGAGTCTCTCAGCATCCCTCTCTGCCTCTACTTCCATCTATCAAAATGAGTCTCTCTCTGCAATCAATTGGGCTACTTGTGGCTCCAAGGTAGGAGGAAGTGCTTGCACCTGTGCCTATGCCTATACCTATGCATGTGCCTATGCAAGTTGTGTCTGTAACTATACTGCAAAACTTTGAGTCTGAGCCAACTGGCTTTGCAACTATGCTTATGACCCCTAAAGAGTCTGTACCTGGGCCTACAGAGTAGCTATTTGTGCCTATTGTGCTGTCAAAGGGACCCTAATCATTGTCCTTCATCCCATAATAGTCCTCAGCCTCTGCATGGTTTGTACACTGCCCAAAATATCTAGCCTCTATCTCACTAGCCTTTGCTCATCCCCTCTGCCATCTTTGTCGTCATCCCCACCACCATCATCTGAACTCTCCCCATCTCCACTCTCCTCATCTCCACTATCCTCCTCCTCCTCATCCCCTCCACCCACTGCCTACTCTCCCCATGCCACATCCTCCTGTCTCCTACCCCCTAGCTAATGTGCCATCAAAATGGGCGTCAACTCATTTGGACATGTAAAACAAGGAAACGGGTGTGTGTGGAAATAAGCAGAGTACTCATCCGACATCCCTACATTAGTAATATATGGCCTATAATCACATGCCTCAGGCTATAAGCTAGTATACTTTGTATATGCCACCTGATATGAAATGCATGGACCCCATCCAGTATCATCCTTGCACCGCCCATAGTGCACAATGCCCTAAGGCATCCCCTACGTATATCCATATTGTCTTTGCACTCGCAATGCCAAAAATATTTCTATTTTGAACAGGGTACAACCTATTAGATACCGGGGCATACATTCAAATGGAATCTCCAAATGATTAGTACCCCATGCCTCACAATCCATGAATGGCCTCCATATCACTGAATCAACATCATCAAGAGTCCATCACAAGGACTCCAACTTTCCCAGCTTGGGCTGGACAAGTGCACTAGAATATGCATATACATATGGTCTGCCTGGTGGCCTAGCTCTAGGAAAAAGTGGTCTTGTAATAGCAATATGCTCCCATGCCCAGATTTGGAGTAGGGTAACACCACAAGACAAACTAGAAAATCCTATGTATACTACCTGATGCAAGTCATGGTACAAATGTGCTAACATGTAGCTCCTCCAGGCATATCTCCACTGCTGACCTATCATCTACTCAATGATCCTCCCCCACCCAACTGATAGTCCCTTTGATCAGTGGTCCAAACAAAGGAAGCCTCCAATGAATGCACTCAAAATAGCAAGTGAGGCTAGATATCCCCTCAAATCTACCCATGGCACCCAATACCCTACTATATTAGCATACCCAAACACCCTCCTGAGTGCGTCTATACCACCTAGCTCCTTGTGGTCATAGACCACAAGAGAATCTACCACTAGAATCCCCAAAATCCTATATACATCCTCCAGGGCCACAGTCATCTCACCTATTGGAAAATGAAAGGTATTATGCTCAGAATGCCATCTCTCTGCTAGTGTGGTCAACAGTCCCTTGTTGACCCAAATTAGAGGCATAGACAATAAAGGTCCCAACCCACATCCCACTATCAACTACACATCTGCAAGTGTCAGATCTTGTATTTGTTCCCAACCCACAAAGAAGTGCTCTCTGATTTAGAGGTTTTTGAAAACCTCCTACTTTTGGTCATCACAAGGACAATCAATCAGACTCATATCACAGTGATCTATCTACTTAACATCATACAATCACAACACATATCTATCTATCAGTGCCCTATATTAGTGCCCCATATTAGTGAACCATATCAAGTGACCCATATTAGTGAACTATATCAGTAAACCATATCAATGAACCATATCAAGTGAACTATATCAGTGCCCCATATCAAGTGAACTATATCAGTGCCCCATATCAGTGACCCATATCAGTGAACCATATTAGTGACCCATATCAGTAAACCATATCAAGTGACTCATATCAAGTGACCTGTATCAGTGACTCATATCAAGTGAACCATATCAAGTGTTCTATCTAAGTGACTCCTATCATGAAATCAATGCAAAATTTATATCAAATCAATCTACTCTATCATCATTTACTATTTGTTTTCTTTTTCAGGAAAGCAAATTTATCAACAATCAAATCATCTTCCTATTTGTACTTCAGTCACGAATGCAAATATGTTTTCAAACACACCATATACTATTTGTTTTCTATCACAGAAAGCACATTTATCAGAAGTCATATCAATCATCTACTCTTTGTTTTTCATTCAAGGGAAACAAAGTTATCAGCTATCTACTCTTTGTTTTTCTATTTTTAGAAACAAAGTTATCAATTCCTCATCATATTTTCTATCATCAACATGATGGCATGACAATTTATCTATCTATTGACCAAAGAAGCAATAATACATCATCATTTTTTTCATCGCTTTCATCAAATAGTGCATTCTGCCTAAATTTCCTATATGCGCTAATCTGCAGCCTCTATGCGCTAAAACCCCAAAAGTGTTGAAGTTTCCACCCAATGCGCTACATCTCCCTATGTGCCATTCTATGTCCTCAAAGTGCTACTTTTATCCCCTGTGTGCTACTTCTCTATATGTGCTAAACCCCTAAGTGTATGCACCATTTCATCCCCCTAATGCACTAAAACCTTAAATGCGCTATTGTGCGTATCCTATGCGCTAAACTGCCTCTTTCCTAAAAGTGCTATTTTACACCTTATATGCACTAAAAGAAACATTGCAAGAGCTAAAACTCCTACTCTATGCAATAAAATGGGTTGTTCAAACCTAAATCCGCATAAAAATGCATAAAAAATCACTTAAAATCACAAATTTTCAACACAAAGAGGGTTGAATCAACTCACCAATGGTCCATGCACAACTGGTCTTTGGTACTGGTGGGCCCGCTCGAATCTATTTCTGTGATACGAAATCTCCATTTCGCCAAGTCAGTGTCAGAGTAACAAAATCACAAAAGTCAAAAGGTGAAAATGACTTTCCCTTTTTACCCCTTTTACCTTTTAAAGGTCAACCAAGGTAGATTTTTGTGGCATTTTATTTTTATTTTTATCTTTTTCTCAAACTTTGACCTTATTTATCAAACTGGGGCATCTTTTAATCAATTATCGGGAGCTAAATCACTGCATCCCTCTCATCATCTGAATTTCATCATTAACTCTACATTTTTTTTCATCATCAATGATTTACCTCCTGAGGGGGCATCATTAATATCAGCAGCATCTTTCAATCAGAAACATATTAGAGTCAAATCAAAAGGACATATCAGTTAGATTTTTCCAACCAAGGGCAAAATCAAACGCAGCAAAGGCAAGAATATTTTCTTTGAAACAATGTGTTTCACATATCACTTCAAATAGGAGCAAAATGTATAAATCTAAAAATGGTCACAGTTGATCAAGCTTGTTAATTAATTAAATATGAATTATTTAATTAATCTTCTAAAATCATCTACATATAAATAAATTTAATTATTTATTTATATCACTCACTTTTATAATTCTTCCACCTTAATTAAATAAATAAGTTTATTTAATTATTACCATCTTCCATCTTCCTCTTAATTAAATTAAATAAATTTTACAATTTTTTTAAATTAATTATCATATTATTCATAATTTGAATGTTTAAATTCAAATAATGGAATATTCCTCCAAACACCTTCTTCATCTCATAGTTAAATTAAATATTACAAATATTTAATTTAACACCTTTTCTCACTCCACAAATAATTAAATATTAATTATTTAATTATGAAAACTTCTAAATTCATTGTCACATGTAATTAAATAAATTTATTTATTTAATTATGGGAATTATCTTCAACTACAAAACCAACTCATAACTAAAGATGACAAATGGCAAGTTGCCTCTATTTTTGAGTGAAAGGTTTTGTGGGAAGGAAACATATTCCATTATTCTCTCAACCTTCCATCTTTTTCTCAACTTCCAAAATCTCTCACCATTCATCTTGACAAGCTTGATTTCAACCGTTGATCACATCAGCCAATTAGAATCTTTCAAAAACTCTATAAATACCCCTGCAAATCCAAGCTTTGGTTACACACACATTAGAGACAAACATTAGAGATTAGTTGCATTCAGGCGATTAGCATTTTAGCATTGTCATTATCAGTTTTAGCATTCATAATTTCGTAATCTTACATTCTAGCAATCATATTTAGTTTAAGCATGTTAATCATATCTTAGCATAGAATACAATCATCATCTTCAAACCGCGTTCTCTAGGAAGACTGTTTGTTGATCCTAGCGCACGATCTAAGAGCAAGTTGGAATCGACATTAACACTGGAGATAGAGGACAATGGGATGTCATTGAAGAAACTATTGTTATTAAGAGTTTGTTTTAGTTTTTAATTAGTTTGCTTCAATTTAATGTCTTATTGGTGTGTTTTATTTATTTTTTATCTACATTTGATATGCTTAATTTTAATCACACAATTATTCTTTTAGATGGGCATCAATTAATATTTGATTTGTTTGGTATTCACTAAATTCCACAAAAGCATGTATAGTGGTGATAATTTATGAGATTGGATGTATACGTGTTTCATTCTTTTGCATTATATTGTTATTCATTGAAACTTGCTTTATGCTATAAGTTGATTTCATAAAGGTCATTGGGTTTCTAAGTGGATAAAATTGATCCATAAGGCATCCCATGTAGAAATCAATATCCCTCAATGATGATGCATTCAAATATATATATATATATATATGTTGTGTTTATATATTTGAATGACTTTCTTTATAATTTCTAATTTATTGTTTTGTTAATGGCATGTTACCAAATTTTAACCCATGGCTTAATCAAGTATAGCCCATTGATAGAGAGAAGAAAGAAAATGGTACATTTTCTATTCCCCTTACATTGTATTCATATATACAAATGAAATAACTTGAGAGATTATAGAAACAAAAATCATCACATTTATACAGATGCATGAAACATAAGAAGATTTTTCAAATTACTTTTGAAAAGTTATTTTATTGAATAGAAATATTTATTTAACTCACACAAGTTGTGAGTTTAACTGTTGCTTGCTTATTCAATGAAAATTAAAATCAACATGCACATGAATAAGTAAATGAAGAAAATGAATATTCATGTAGGGAGGGTAACCAATCATTTCCTGAGAATGACTGGTTCTCTCATGTCTTCTTGTCCAACTATCGTCTGAGTTGTCTTGACCTTCATAGCTCCTTGGTACTCTTGTTTCCTACAATAAGTCAAAGCAATGTGTTAGAGCAACACGCTAAGCAATGGTCGATTACATACTATACATGATCATTTACCTATACATGTATAAATTGATCCTGATTTACATTAAATAAACAATTGTATCCTAAATGTCCCAAAGAAAATATTGAAGCCATCGAAATAGCACATCAAAATACACATTTTTTCTAACTTTTTTTCTTCATGTGCAGCTACAAGTATAATCATATCTTCGTTTGTCAAATTAAATGAGTGGGGTAAATGTGGCTCCCACAAGGGTTGAGCCCAACTCATAGTAATGGTTGCATTATTTTAATCTACACACTGTCTTATGCATATTTTAAGTGTATATGGGGTTACATTAAATGGTTGATATCAACTATGACTACTTCATAATCATAATGCTAAATATCTTGCAATGTCATGAAACTAAACAGTAGTCTTCATCAATGAAAATATCTTTGTTATTAATGCTAATCCTTTGCTCATTGAAATAATGGAGGAATCATAAGGAAAATTTGATCATTAAAAGGTATAGTCCTCTAAAAGACTTTTACAGTGAGGAAGGTGAATACATGACAAGCATGCACAAGAAGTTGAATCACTATCATAGCTATAGCAAAGAGAAAATGTACATCATCCTCCTCACTCAACCATATGATATTTGAGAATGTATAGTAGGAATAAAAGGATAGTCCATGGATTTACGGTAACAATATGATAGTCTATAATGCATGATTATTTATGGAGAAAACACAAATTTTTATTTCTATAATCAACATTGAATAGAAAACAAAAGTTTGAGACAATGAAGGTTTGGAGTTTTAGGAAGGCTAGCAATGAGAACATTACAATATCTATAATCAAGCATAATAGTATTTAAAGCAACACAATAGTAAACCCAGGAGATAAAAGTGCAAAGTAAATTTCTAGAAGGGTCTATAGAAAATTTGGAAAACAAAGTCCTCCAACCACCTATAGGAACAGAGAGAATCTTGAAGTTTTCTTTTTGTAGAGAACAGAAAAATAATTTCTTGCAATAAATATGAGATGTTTCATTATTTCTACATTATAGTGAAGCTCAAAAATTATTTATTCTCAGACAATGTAAGCCCAAAACAGGTTCTGAGACTGTAGCTGTGTTTTTGTATCGAAACCCTTTGCCATTTGCTGAAAATCTATATATACAAGAAAATGGACATAAAACACAATGAGATAGGAACAATTACTATCCTTATAGCTATTGAGGGCATGAAGCATAAGTACAACAAACTCAACCCAGGTTCCCAATACAAGATTGCAGATAGTGGAGCAATGCCACAGAGGAAAATTTTAGTGGTGATAGTTTAAAAGTTATATACCAGTCATCATATTAAATACATTTTTTTTTGCTTGAGTAATGAGAGTTGAGGGCCACACAATGTTTGTGGCCACATCATGAATTTCTAGTGTATAAGGAGCTAAAAACCCTTGATCTAGAATGGGTATTAGAAGCTCGAAGAGCTGAGAATCAAATGGTGTAAAGCCACGACCTACAAAGCCAAGTTGAATACGATGGAATTAGAGGGTTTACATATAACATCTTATTGAAGAATGTAGTAAAAAAAAAAAAAATCTATGCCAAATGAATGCACAAGAAAATGATGCCATGCCATGGAAAAAAGAGAAAATTATAGAGAAACAATAAAGGGCTTGGGTTTAGATAACCCAATAATGGATTCAAGCACCTATAGAATATGATATGGCTGCAATATGTAGCGTGGAAATGACCCAGAAGAATGTAACAAAAAATATGGAGGCCATGGCCAAAAATCACCATTTCTAATGTCAAAACGCATAAAATATTCATGAAGAGGACAAGAATTTAAGAGGAAAATGTATTTCTCTTGCAAATAATGACATACCACTCATTCTAGCAACATATTTTTCACCATGAATCTTCAATAGTGCTCCTATCAAAATTCTTGTTGGTGGCTAAATGAGTTTCTAGAAAATTCGTATGCAAAATGAGATTGCAATCTTTTACTTTTCCATTTGCTTTTCTTGCTAGGGCTTTGAAACCCTAAGGAGTTCGATGAAAATATAAAGTCTTTTTCCTTTAAGTTTTTGAAAAAACTTTATTCATATGGGTTATGTCGTGGCATTTTATTGTGCCTTGTAATTCTTTTTGCATTCGGGACTAAGCCTAAATTAGTCTTTTGTATATGCCTTTTCAAATACTCTTTATATGATGCATCCAATTTCAAAATTGTAAAACTTTACTGTAAGTGATAGATATAAATCACTTTAATAAAAGTTATTTATTGATGCAAAGAAGGGATAAGTTGAACTTTAAATGCCTATGCCTTGAGTCATAGAGAGTTAGTAAAGTCCTTTTGCATCAATTTAATTGTAAGACAAATGACTTTAATGATATTTGTTATAAATCATTAAGTCATATTGTTAATTTTGACTGCAAAATGAATGCATACCTTACATTATACCTTGTTAATTGGAGAGGTCTTCATAGTTGCAAGAATAATGGAGCTAGTTGGGGAGGGAATTTAGGAGTGTTTAATTTCTTTTTGAAGCAAATAAGAGTTTTTGGTGGGCAATTTCATGAGTTATCATATTTGACTTGGCCAAATTGATATTTTCAGGCATATTGGAGCCTTTTTGGAAGAAGTTTAAGGAATATTTTTAAGGCTTTATTGAGGCAAACGAGTTCATGGGTTTCTAGTTCCTTTTCTAGACGAACTGTTCTGAGTGAGCATATATTCACTTCACTTTTCATTTTATGAAGTAGTTCTTGAGTTTTACTTTTTTTCCTTGTGACTTTTATACTTCCTTTGCTAGATTTTATAGACTTTGTAACTCAGTTTGGATATGAATACCAGTGAAAGCCTTGGGTGCAATTGACATGAAATTTTTTCCTTCTTTATCATTTCACTATTATGTGTCTTTACATGATTGATCAAGTTATCAGTGAGAGTGTATTCATTTCCTCTTAGCTTTGTCTCATGACTTTGATGCTTTCATGCAAAAGTGTCTTATTACAGGTTGAAGATTGTGTCATAGAATGCAAAAAAAAGACTTTTAGCAGTGGAGATACCTCCCTCCTTGAAGTTTTGAAGCTTCAAGACCTTTCTGTGAAGTATTGATGCAAGAACATATAACAATAGGTTGTGCAGTTTGTCTTCTATCATTGCAAGTAAGTGTTTACAGGTTGGGTTTCATAGTCTCATTCATTTAGGTGCATCACCTTAGGGGTATTTTTTCATTTTTAGTACTCTTTCTTGCCCTTTTCCTTCACAATCAGTAGTTTTAGAGTGATAAATAGCTTGTAGTTGGCCTTATTCAGAGGTTCATTTCAACTTTAGGTGACCCACAACCTTGAAATGACCCCATGTTTCTCCATAAAACTTAGTTTCATAACTTTGCATAGGGTGCATTTCTAGGAGTTAACAGTTTTGGAACACCCAGTGGGATGGTTGAATTAGACAATTTAGCAAGAACACATTTTATTGCTGATTTTGATGTGCAATCAACAACATTCAGACCTAAAAGAGGTTGAAATATGCATATCTGGCGACTCCATTGATCCAAGTTTACTGGTTTTAGCAGTACTAGTTTTGGTATGTTGAAAATTTTGTTTTTGGATTTTCAACTTTTTGAATGAAAAAGATGTCAAATATTCATGAAAATACTTACTATTACCCTTCATATCATGAGAATGTTGCTCCTACATCTTCTTATCAGTCACATCCAACCAACTACAGTGTTGGTTTTAGCCCAATTTCTCTTGCAACAACAACTAATCAACATTTTCATCATGTTTCTCACCCTCCCACTCTGGTTCAACCTTTGTTTCAACCAATATTTGATCAAAATCACCCCCAAGAGGAGGTTTCTAATGTTAACCAGTATTATTATTTATATAATCAGCCTCAAAAACATCCATACCATAACGTATTGGACCTAATCCAATAGGTTGACCGTGCGTTGTGGGATCTAAGTCAAAGTCTTCATAACATGAAGATTAATGATATTAGTAAGGTGCTTGCATGACTATCTAAGATGTTGGTTGATATCAAGAGGTAGAAAGGGACCATTATGCAACAACAAGAAATAGTTGAACATGCCTATTCTTATGATCAAGATTTGAAGATGAAAAGGATGCAATACGAAGAAGTTCTTGATCGAGAGATAGCTGCTAAGGAGGAGAAAATGAAGCTTTTGTTAGCTCGGGTGCAAAGCAGTCAAGCTTACTTAGAGTATCATTGCAATCTACATGAGCTTCGAAAAAGGAAAATTGAAAGTTGTCTTGAAAAATAGAGAGTTGCAGCTAAAGAAGAGAAAATGAGATACATGTTTGCACAAGTGTAAGAGCTGGAAGCCCAATCAGTTTCTTGTGTTCCAAGCTAGCTTGTCAAAGAAGAGACCCCCAAGTACAATTTTTTGAATTTCAAGCAAGATAGGTCTTCTAAAATCTCAAATGAGTGTTTCAAACTTGAGATAACAAGTTTTAGGAATGTTGTTACATTCTGAGATCATGTATTTGAGAAAGGTTAGCTTGTTGCTGCTAAAGAAGAGCATACCCTTAATAAAACTAACTCAAGCTCACTCACCATGGAAGTGGCTAGAACCCAAAACCTGTTGCAAATGGCATTGGAGGAGTATTGAAAACACAAAGAAAAGTTCTCCAAGATGGTTAAACTATTTTAGAATAACAGGAAGACATTGGTGAGTTACTAATTGATGGTAGTCAGCAGAATAATAGAGGCTTAACTTAGAAGAAAAGCCTAAAATTGAACCTGATACTATTCTCCAAGATATGAGTTATGATATTTTTGAGCATATTATAGAGGAAAAAGCTAATGTTGAGTTTTATGAAGGGATATGTATGGGTATAATTGAACAATTTTGTTCGAGATTAGATAGAAAGGAATCAAATCATATTGAAGTGGTTGACAATCAAGTTGATCCATAGCAACAGGATCACAAGCTTCAATGAATGTTGAAACAACAAAAAGAGTATGGTCCTGATAGAGAGGAGTTCATTCTCTCAGACAAAGATTTGTTTCAAGAAGCTTCTTCATTGCTTGAACTTCTTCCTTTCTTCATTGAAGAAGAGCCTGAGTTGGAGTGTACTTTCTTGGGAAGCATTGAAGACCTTGACCTTGTACTAGCTATTTCCAAGAACCTTCCAGAAGCTGGTAATTTTGATGAGTTGTTAGCCACCTTAGTGGAAGAAGATTGTCTGCTCACCTTCGAGGAATAATTGACATGGCAAGAAATTATGCAAAGTGAAGAAAGGGATGTCATTACAAGTCATTCAGATTGCTTTTCCTCCTATCCAAACTCAGTTACAGAGCAAGATATTCATGAAAAACATGAAGAAAGAGAAGTATCCAATATTGGGAGGCTAAATTTGATTCATTCAAGGAACTTTCATATTAGATATTTTTCCAATATAAAGGTCATTGAAGTACCAAAAGTCTTGGTTGTACCCAAGCATGAGCTTGCAATTGAAGACAGTTTTTTTTGGAGTAGTAGCTAAAAGTGAACAAGTTCAGCTTACTTGTCCAGCTCAAGACAGCAATAAACATGATCAAAGTGAAGGTACAATCCAAAACAACCAAGATTTTACAGTTGGAACAAATATTTCATTGACATATGAGTCAATTCATTCAAATGAAATTGACATTGTGCGAGACAGAGAAGAAGCAAATTTTCAAAAAGAAATCAATATTAAGAGCAAAGGGTTTATCCTTTCCAGAGGATTCCCAATAAAATATTTGATTAACAAAGTTCCAAGGAGAGCAGAGTGTTCCATTGTTCCAGAAAAGGTTGATGCAATTACAACATTGGAACAATAGAATCTATTCACTTATCTATTTGCAGACACCAATTTTTGCTATCAATTTGAAATGGTAAGTGGATTTATCCTTGTCTTTCCAAGTGTTTTGCAACTAGTATGAGCAAGTCATCAACTTGTAATTCATCTTTTATTGATCAGGAGGGGTAGTTATTTCACAGATCCGGTGAATGGTTTTGTTTGACCAGACTTTTTGCTGATTAGATTAGGTTAGGATAAGTTTTTCAGTTGCAAGTTCCATTCCCTAAGTGTCGTTCTAGCATAGTTGGTAGTTTTCTTTTCAGTTTTTTCTTGTTTTCAATAAGTGTCCTAGCATTCTGACTAGTCTCAAATGAGTTACAATTATAAGAAAGTTGTTTTAGGTTAGCCTCTAAGTTTATCAAGTGAATCCATGCCCAATGGAAAAATCTAGGCTACTAGTTTACATGTTTAGCAGGAAAACATCCAACTAATGTCAGCAAAAATACTACCAGATTTTCACCCATGGCTCAATCAGGTAGAGCCCATTCATAGAAAGAAGAAAAAAAATGGTACATTTTCTATTCTCCTTCCATTGCATTCATATATACAAATGAAATAACTTGAGAGATTACAAAAACCCAAATCATCACATTTATACAAATGCATAAAACATCGGAAGATTTTATAAATTACTTCTGAAAATTTATTTTATTCAATAGAAATATTTATTTAACTCACATAATCCATGATTTTAACTGTCGCTTGCTTATTCAATGCAAATTAAAATCAACATGCACATGAATAAGTAAATGAAGAAAATGAATATTCATGTAGGGAGGGTAACCAGTCATTTCCTGAGAATGACTGGTTCTCTCATGTCTTCTTGTCCAACTATCATCTGAGTTGTCTTGACCTTCCTAGCTCCTTGGTACTCTGGTTTCCTACAATAAGTCAAAGCAATATGTTAGAGCAACACTCTAAGCAATGGTCAATTACATACCATACATGATCATTTACCTATACATGTATAAATTGATCCTGATTTGCATTAAATAAATAATTGTATCCTAAATGTCCTAGAGAAAATATTGAAGCCATCGAAATAGCACATCAAAATACAAATTTTTTCTAACTTGTTTGCTTCATGTGTAGCTACAGGTATAATAATATCTTTGTTTTGTCAAATTAAATGAGTGGGGTAAATGTGGCTCCCACAAGGGTTGAGCCTACTCATAGTAATGGCTACATTATTTTAATTTGTGTACAGTCTTATGAATATTTTAAGTGCATATGTGGTTACATTAAATGGTTGATATCAATTATGACTACTTCATAATCATAATGCTAAATAGCTTGCAATGTCATGAAACTAAACAGTAGTCTTCATCAATGAAAATATCTTTGTTATTAATGATAAGCCTTTGCTCATTGGAATAATGGAGGAATCATAAGGAAAACTTGATCATTAAAAGGTACAGTCCTCTAAAAGACTTTTATAGTGAGTAAGGTGAATACATGGCAAGCATGCACAAGAAGTTGAATCACTGTCATAGCTATAGAAACAAGAAAATTTACATCATCATCCTCACTCAACCATATGATATCTGAGAATGTATTGTAGGAATACAAGGATAGTCCATGGATTTACGGTAACAATATGACAGCCTATAATGCATGATTATTTATGGAGAAAACACAAATTTTTATTTCCATAATCAGCATTGAATAGAAAACAAAAGTTTGAGACAATGAAGGTTTGGAGTTTTAGGAAGGCTAGCAATGAGCACATTGCCATATCCATAATTAGGAATCACAATATTTAAAGAAACACAATAGTACACCCAGGAGATAAAAGTGCAAAGTAAATTTCCAAAAGGGTCTATAGCAGATTTGCAAAATAGAGTCCTCCAGCCACCTACAGGAATAGAGAGAATCTTGAAGTTTTCTTTTTGTAGAGAACAGAAAAATAATTTCTTACAATAAATATGAGATGTTTCATTATTTCTGCATTATAGTGAAGCTTAAAAAGTATTTATTCTCAAACAATGTAAGCCCAAAATAGGTTCTAAGACTGTAGTTGTGTTTTTGTATCAAAACCCTTTGTCATTTGTACAAAATCTATATATACAAGCAAATGGACATAAAACACAATGAGATAGGCACAGTTACTATCCTTATAACTATTGAGGGCATGAAGCATAAGTACAACAAACTCAACCCAAGTCCCCAATACAAGATTGCAGATAGTGGAGCAATGCCATAGAGGGGAATTTTAGTGGTGGTAGTTTAAAAGTTATATAGCAGTCATCAGATTAAATACAATTTTTTTTGCTTTTGAGTAATGAGAGTTGAGGGTCGTGCCATGTTTATGACCACATCATGAATTTCTAGTGTATAAGGAGCTAAAAACCCTTGATCCAGAATGGGTATTGGAAGCTCGAAGGGTTGAGAATCAAATGGTGTAAATCCACGGCCTACAAAGCCAGGTTGAATACGATGGAATCAAAGGGTTTACATATAACATCTTATTGAAGAATGCAGTAAAAAAAAACTTCTATTCCAAATGAATGCACAAGAAAATGATGCCATGTCATGGAGAAAAGAGAAAATTACAGAGAAACAATAAAGGGCTTGGGTTTAGATAACCCAATAACGGCTTCAAGCATCTATAGAATGTGATATGGTTGTAGTATGTAGCGTGGAAATGACCCGGAAGAATGCAACAAAAAATATGGAGGCTATAGCCAAAAATCACCATTTCTAAGCTCAAAACGCATAAAATACTCATTAAGAGGATAGGAATTTAAGAGGAAAATGCATTTCTCTTGCAAATAATGACATACCACGTGTTCTAGCAACATATTTTTTGCCATGAATCTTCAACAATGCTCTTGTCAAAAAAATTTCTAGTGTCTAAATGAGTTTCCAGAAAATTCGTATGCAAAATGAGATTGCAATCTTTTACTTTTGAATTTTCTTTTCTTGCTAGGGATTTGAAACCCTAAGGAGTTTGATGAAAGTCTAAAGGCTTTTTCCTTTAAGTTTTTGAAAAAACTTTATTCATATGGGTTATGCCATGACATTTTATTGTGCCTTGTAATTTTTTTTGCATGTGAGACTAAATCTAAATTAGTCTTTTGTATATGCCTTTTTAAATACTCCTTATATAATGCATCCAATTTTAAAATTGTAAGACTTTATTGTAAGTGATAGATATAAATCACTTTAATAAAAGTTATTTATTGATGCAAGAAGGGATACGTTGAACTTTAAATTCCTATGCCTTGAGTCATAGAGAGTTAGTAAAGTCCTTTTGCATCGATTTGATTGTAAGACAAATGACTTTAATGATATTTGTCATAAATCATTAATTCATATTGTTAATTTTGAATGCAAA
This sequence comes from Sequoia sempervirens, assembly GCA_007258455.2. Taxonomy (NCBI): domain Eukaryota; kingdom Viridiplantae; phylum Streptophyta; class Pinopsida; order Cupressales; family Cupressaceae; genus Sequoia; species Sequoia sempervirens. The sequence goes on from VDFB02000003.1 coordinate 610,459,521, forward strand.
ATGAATGCATACCTTACATTATGCCTTGTTAATTGGAGAGGTCTTCATAGTTGCAAGAATAATGGAGCTAGTTGGGGAGGGCATTTAGGAGTGTTTAATTGGTTTTTGAAGCAAATAAGATTTTTTGGTGGGAAGTTTCATGAGTCATCATATTTGACTTGGCCAAATTGATATTTTTAGGAATATTGGAGCCTTTTTGGAAGAAGTTTAAGGAATATTTTTAAGGCTTTATTGAGGCATACGAGTTCATGGGTTTCTAGTTCCTTTTCTAGAGGAATTGTTCTGAGTGAGCATATATTCACTTCACTTTTCATTTTATGAAGTAGTTCTTGAGTTGTACTTTTCTGCCTTGTGGCTTTTATAGTCCTTTGCCAAATTTTATAGACTTTGTAACTCAATTTGGATATGAATACCAGTGAAAGCCTTGGGTGCAATTGACATGAAATTTTTTCCTTCTTTATCATTTCATTATTGTGTGTCTTTACATGATTGATCAAGTTATCAGTGAGAGTGTACTCATTTCCTCTTAGCTTTGTCTCATGACTTTGATGCTTTCATGCAAAAGTGTCTTATTGCAGGTTGAAGATTGTGTCATAGAATGCAAAAAAAAGACTTTTAGCAGTGGAGATACCTCCCTCCTTGAAGTTTTGAAGCTTCAAGACCTTTCTGTGAAGTATTGATGCAAGAACATACAACAATAGGTTGTGCAGTTTTTCTTCTGTCATTGCAAGTAGGTGTTTACATGTTGGGTTTCATAGTCCTGTTCATTTAGGTGCATCACCTTAGGGGTAGTTTTTTAGTTTTAGTACTCTTTCTTACTCTTTTCCTTCACAATCAGTAGTTTTAGAGTGATAACCAGCTAGGATTCGGCCTTATCCAGAGGTTCATTTCAACTTTAGGTGACCCACAGCCTTGAAATGATCCCATGTTTCTCCAGAAAGCTTAGTTTCATAACTTTGAATAGGGTACATTTCTAGGAGTTAACATGGCATATTGGAATTATTTTAATATATATTTATTTTTACTTATTTATATATATATGCATATGTATATATGTATTTATATATATACATTTATACTTATTTAGAATTTTTGATGCTAAATTGGAAGATTTTATAAATATGAAAATTAGAATATTTTGTCTTGAAATCAATTGATCTTGATAGAAAAAATTAAATAAGGGAAAATTGGCTTTCTAATATAGATAATTGGAAGATTTATTAGATAGGGGGAAAATTATTTATTTGTATATATATTTAGATAATTAAAAGCATTTGTTCTAGGCTAGCTTTGGGTAAGTTGATGAATGTTGAGTACTCATAATGATATTATTGTTGAACTATAAATTTACCACGTCAATTGTTTAAATAGTTGAATTGATAAATTAGATTATTGGGATCATATTCAATTGAGATTTATGGTTTGAATGGTTTATTAAGTGGAGTTAGTAAATTAGTAACGAGTTAGAAAAATTTTAATGTAACTAATATCTTCCTTGGATGCATCGTTTAGTTGATTTTAACATTGATTATTGTGTTGAATGTGACATTAAGTTGTCTAGGTAATGTGATTAGGGGGGGGAAGTCTTTTATGCTTATGGTTAAGGTGGGCTTCCAGAGGTTAGGGGGAGTATCTTATTTGTTGGGCATTATGATTGTCCCATTTGAAGTGGTTGATTTTATACTTGAATTTTGTTATTGAAGGTTTAATCCATGCACTGCTTAGTCATCGTTATGGTTATGAGTTGTGAGCAAGAGGGTTCTGTCATGCCTAAAAATTTTGACAAGAAAACTCACATAATTTTTTATTTTTTTTAAAGAATAAGGTAGGGAATTATTCAAGTTAATTTCACAATTAACATTATCACTGTTTAATCAATTATAAATACTATTATCATTGCTCATATTATTCTTGGGTATTCTTCCCTATTATTTTCCAAAGGAATAATTCTCTTTTAGTGCCACTATTTTAGTTACATTGTCGATACCACATGCCCCATTATAACCTTTATCTATGCTACAATATTCTAATTTCTTATTTTATTTTACTTTCTTGGTGTTAAGGAATATACTACCATTATTTCATTAGTTGCTACTAATATTTATTCCACCATGTTATTGGCAATGGTAATGTCCAATGTTTATTTAAATTTTACCGCTTAAATAATTAATTCTATGAAGTCAATATAAAATTAATACTATGTAAATTTAATATATAGTTAAAATTATTGCTATTCATTAATATTTTGGCAACATAATATTTAAAATTATGAGAATACCCATTATAGCATTCCTACCAACCATGATAACAGCATCCATTAATTAATAATATTTACATAATCGATCTCAAATAATTTTTCCTTCATTAACATACTATTTTAGGATGCTCTCAAGCAATCTCCCTTAATAGCTTTCTTATTGTACTAATATTGTATTATTGTTCAAATTTTAAAACTATTCTTAATATTTTAATTGTCTTTATTAATGATATTATTCATCTAATCCAAATAATAATGATATTCCCTTATGTTATATTTCCTTCCCTTCATAATATTATATTGATGCTATGTTACCATAATGAGCATCTTCCAATGACTCTAATTTAATTTGTTTTAATTTTGAAAATAACATTTATTCTAAATTGCTGATTAAAAATTGATTTAAGCATATTCACCTACCAACTTACCCAAAATCCCCTAACCTAGATTTCTTGCTGCCAAATCAAATCATCTTATTATAAAAATTACTTTTATTATTAAGGATGGTGAATTCATTTGATACTATCAAGTGCAGCAATAAGGCCACTTATAAGAATGTAGTTGTCACATTTAATAATATAAAGAAATATTTACATTTTTATTACTATTTTACTTTGATATTGGTATAATTATTATTTCTATCTTTATTGATATCACTCTTGATATTAACTTAATTATTAATTTTATCTTTATTGATATCACTCTTAAACTGAAGTGAGCCAACACTAATACTAATAATTTTTCATATCTATAATATCAATATTATCAAATGTAATCTTCTTACGAATGTGCTTAACATTTGAAATAATATATTACTATTGACCTCTAAATACCCTTGGAGTTTGGTAAAAACAAATGATAGGTAAATATGTTATTTACTAGATAGCCTACGTAGAGTTACATAGAATTTAATTTTTTTACTATTGACATCTAAATACCCTTGGAGTTGGTAAAAACAAATGATAGGTAAAAAATTTATTTACTGGATAGCCTACGCAGAGTTACATAGAATTTAATTTTTAACTTGTCCCACAATGAGCATCGCTTATCACCATTTTTCTATTTATATTAATACTCACATGGGGAAGACAAATTTAATGTTGATATCACTTAATTTATTGCTAGAAAACATAATTCCATTCACGGTCTTTCACATTCCTCTAATGAAAAAAAATAATAATAATAATTTATTACATCAAACATTCAGAGAACTGAATTGGTGAATTTAAACATCCACTCTCATTTTTACTCGAGATTGGACGGCAGAAGCCTTACCACCAATATTAATTTTGTATCTCACAAAGATAGGTGACAACCCTAAATGGGTATATATAAATATTCACAGGTAATTGTTACGCTACCACCCATTGGACGCCATACACCGTCTACACTGGAAAGCTAACACTACAAAACAATTATTGACATTTTGATGAATGATGGGGCTGCTATCAATTACAACCAAACTTTTAGCTTGATTTGTACGTCTATACCGAGTTTACATTTATAACAACGCATGTAGTAATAGTAGCATGCCAAAGACGCTTGACTGAATTTAATCCCTTGCATGTGACAGTTAATTCCCATCCCATCAATTTATATATTCTTCCAGATGATAGCTGACAAAACAGACGCAGCAGGTGAGGGAAGAGGTCGATGGTAGGTGAGGCAGTTTTATTGGAATTATATTTTCTATCCAGGAAACATCACTTGATTGATCTAGTATACAGGTGGCCAGTATATCACCGAGCCTATGTATCCACCCATGAAATCCATTCTCAAACCATTACAAGTTGGTGGGAAAGTAGTTGGAACAAATAATTCCATATCTGTATTATTAATTTATTCTTCTTCTTAATTGCTTAGTATGCATGTGAATAGCCTGATTACACTTCTAAAGTTGAGCAAGGTATATCACTCCAGCGAGTAGGCTCGATCGATGATACACCCAACCCAATGTTATGCTTGTGTTGCTTGAGGCATCCTTATCCCAACACAACACAATAGGGTAGATGGAATCCAGTCCAAGAAGCCCATCTGTGCAACATTCTCATGTTGTCTCAATTACTGCAATTGCATTGTCTTAGGGGAACTATGGCAAAAATTAGTGCAAAATTTCTCTCAAAACAAACAGGTAAGGAACTCACAAACCCTAGATAGAATCCTCAATTTTAGCTTATTCTACTTTCGAATTCACTGTTAAAATAAGGCACACACTAATGTTACCGTCCCTTTATTGTTTTGATTTTCTTATTTATTTATTTTATTTTTTCTCTTGGCAAGGGAGTGAATGGGGAACGTGGCAGCAACACCATGGCAGAGGTATTCAAGCACCACGGAGTATGGTACAAGAGCAACAAAAATGGGGGATAGTGAAAGGGGTTTATGCCTCAACATGGCGGTGGCCCATGATCAAATTTATCATTTTATTTCCCCTTATTGCTATCACACATATAAGATATGTTGTTCATTATCAACATTTGTTGTCACATATCCTATTGTCCAGTGAATCTTTTCTTAATTTTTTTATTTTTGTTGCAGGCTTTTTTAATGTTTTTGGGTCTTCAAATTTGTTTAACCAAGATTACTCACATTCCACTATATTGGCCAGTAGGAAATTCTTTTGGAGAGAAATTTTACATCCATAAGAAAACATCAGATAACTATATCAGACGTACGCGTTACATAGAATAATAATAGTGCCCATGGTTCCTCTTAAAATTTTAGATACTCGAATAATTTCTGAGGTTTCAGTTAGTATTTCTTTAATTTAATTTAAAGAGTGATCCATTACGTGGGTTTGTAGAGTGGTACAGATAAATTTTACCAATAAAATATAGGCTTTTTCCACACTAATTTCTACCTATTTTCTCTACTTCCAGGTTACTTAGTGAACACGAGCTTTGAAACAAACCCCAAATTATTTCCTCTGACAATGTATCATAAATTATTTTCAACTGATGTTCAGTCCATAACATGTATTATACTTATTTCTACCACATGATTTTAGATAAAAAAGTAGACCTATAATCATGTTTTCTTTGTACATATAATTTTAAACTCCAAATAAAATCACATTTGGAACTTTGAGAGAACTAAGAATATTGTGCAACACCATTTTAGGAAGTAACTAGACCTTTTCTTTTTTTTTGTACTATACAAAATACTAACTTTCAATATAACAATACCAGTGAGGAACACAATAAAAACTTGTCCATAGATTTATTGTACAAGCACATAAGTACTCCCTTTATTTCAAGGTAAGAAGGATATAAAAGAACAGGACTAATACAATAATTCCTTCACTTCAAAGAAAACCTTTCTTTATCTCTTTAAAGCCCACAAGATCCAATTTTCCTCATCTAACTTTCCATATATCAAATGAAACAATTAAAACACCTTAATTAAGACTTTCCCTCTTCCAGTATTCATTATAATAAGCTACTAATCTACAATATTATAGAAACATTTAAACAAAATAAATGATGAATAACACCTAGATTAGTAAGGCTTGCTCTCCACCCTACCGTAATGGCGTCATGGAGCCTCGTGGGCTCTCGCCATACCCCCAAGCAAGGAAGTCTTTTAGCTCCAAGATGATGCATGGAGCCTTTTCAAATTTTTATAAAGAAATAAGAATAACATAACACCAAATTTCATGTATATGGGTTCTCTACTCCTTGTTTCTACCATGATCCATGCAACATACCACCTTCTTACAACAAATAAAAAAAAGGGGGAAATGGAGATAAGGAAGAACTTATCTCTTTGCTTTTAGATGAAGGGACTGCACTCTTGTATCCATCTTTCCTTACCAAGCCAAACCATCTTGATCACTATCTCTCCAAAGAGGTAGACTCATCTCCTCCTCACATTCTTTCTACCATCTCCTTTCAAGTTCTCCAAGAGGAGAAGTGGGTAACACCCTACTCATTCTTCATATCCAACTATATAGGAGTTTCAACTTGCAACCTTTTGGATGGGGAGGTGTGGAGTGTACCTCCCTTCTTCAATGAGAGTCTTTTCTCATTCAAGAGGCAACATGCACTTGGACAACCCCAAATAATTTCACCCCCCCTTTCCTCTCCTCAAAATTCGCCACTCTTCATTATGAGGACTTTTCAAGAGTCAAATCATGTCCTTGGGACCCTATTGCATGCCCACTTGACCCCTACCACTAAGGTATAGACCCTAGGGTGTTTATATTTGTATCCCAACCAAGTAAATTGTCCAACAACCCTCTTTAAAGACCCACTTAAAGATCCATCCGAATTTCACACTTGGGTAAGGGTTCCCAACCCCTAACCCACATAATTAAATATTATCACAAACCAAAATAAATTATACATTTAATATCAACCTTCACCTCTTAATCTATCAACGGATCAACTTTATATCCTCAAGAAGATGTCATTTGATTTGCTCTCGGTGGTCCTCCCTTCTCATGCTAACATTGTTGCCTTCCTGCACATTACCAACACAATCATAAGTAACATTGTATATCACATTAATCTATTAGCTAAATATTCTAAACTTTAGCCATATAATAATCCATTTGAATTTCAATTTGCATTTCATAGTATACTAGTGTATTCCACCTTCATGGTAGTGACAATAGAACATAATGTCAAAATGAAATTAGAAGGATTTTTCCAAAAGATCACCTTATTTATCATCCACAATATATCTAATCATCAATTTAAGAAAATCATATCACAAATTATTTTTAGCATTAATCACATGTGAAACGAGGTCTTACAGGTTCAAGCCTCACTTTATGTGTACATGCATGTGTTTTGTGATTTTGTGCAAATGGCTTTACCTGGTTGGATATTTTGGGTCTTCTAGTTGTTAATAGGGGGATTCACTCTCTATGGGGGTCTGACACATAAAGTGGCACCAAGGTAACTCATTGAGAGTTTCTTTAATTAGTGATAATGTAAAATAAATTAGGGGGTTGGGTAGTTCACATTAATCAAGATAACACCTCACTCATGGCTCAAGTGTTTGTTTAGGCTTGAGATGAGTGGGAAGGCCTGGAATGGAATGATCAACTACCTTGTCCTCTTGGAAGGTGTACTGATCCCACATGAGTTTGTATGGGGGTCTAGTGATCGGTAGAGGTTGCTAGGGTAACCCAGGATGGGGATTCAATAACCTAGGAATATTTTCTAGGGTAACCCATAGCAAGCTATGTGATGACACTCCTCCCTATAGCAACCTAGCATTCCCTAGTCGTGTGGTTTTCCTTGTTGTTTGTGTACCTCTAGAAGTGATTCGATTGTTATGAGTTGTTTGTGGTATTTGTATGTTGGAGTCATGTTATCCCTTTTGTGTCATGCTACTATCTTCTTGTCTACTTTAATGGTGGGACCTTATTGTTATCTCCTAGCACAAGGGGTGGACCTTAGGGTTCCACATGGTTGGGTGGAACGTGTCATGCACTCCACTGGGTTCCCAGATGATGTTTGTAAGCATGGATGTGGTACCTGATGTAGAGATTCCAGATCTTGTACCAGACTTGAGTTAGCATTGATGTTATGTAACACAATAATTTCAGTTATATCTTATCATGCATTTGATGTATCCTTCATGTTGTTATCAGGGAAGCTTTGATGTAAACTTGTAAACATTGTAATGATCTACCCATGTATGGGAAGATGTATATGTATTCATTGGTTCATATTATATGCTCTTGAAAGGTGGTGTATCTGTGGAAATGTGTATAATTAATTCTTTTAATGTAGAAGATGTAAATGAACTCTTGTTATTAGCTATTTTATGATGTATGTCTGGGTTGGTTAATCGTTATATTCATAATGTAGTCAAGATACCCTAAAGGACATAGTCAATGCAAATATGCATATGGATTACATTCTATGTTATTGTTAGTATGATCTATACGTTGATTCTCATTTTTTTTGTAAATTGTGTCATAAATGTTAGATAGTTGTGATGTCCTTTGGGGGTTTCATGGCGGGGTGTTACACCCATAGTGGCACCATGAAGGCCAACCATGTGTACCTAATGATCAACTATAAATGTAATGCATTAAGGGTTGTTGATGTGTGAAGTAGTGTGCAGCCCCCCACCTACATGGTTACATGCACCCTGAACACAAGAAAAGCTTACAATGTTAGATTTCATTCTAGCGTGCTTCATTAATTCAATTATTTTGAGAGCTTCCTTGTAAAACCATGTTTAATCGATTATTCATGTGCCTTTCTCTATGATTTTCCTCCTCACTGCAAACTCCAGACTTAGCTTACACTCTATTAATTTGATATAGCTTATTATCATTCTTTGATAGGTGATTTAAAATGTTATCTTGTATGTTATGATTTCCTTTTAATAAGTTTTGAGTATGCATTTTGACAATGCGAATTATAGTCTACATTTGTTATGCTTTGAGAGTAATGAATTTCTTTTATAAATGGCATTGATAATGTCTTATATTTGTCGTATTCTGAAAATTATATTCATTTGTATATATAGAACTATATGTTATAAAATTATGTTTGTACTTATTGAAGATTTGATATATATATATATATATATCATAGTTTTAGAAGATAGTGAATATTAAGTTGGAAGTGGTACAATATGTGAAATCAGTAGGTGTTAGTAAGTATAGTAAAATTACTTAGAAGTATACAATTAATATAATAAGTAAATATTATATAGCCATGGACTCACTTCTTAAATGATGCATGGTGTGATAAGGTATTTAGTTCGTGTAAAGAAATGAAATAATATTATATTATTCACTCCCTTTCTATATATATTAATTAATATTCACATGATTATTTTTATGAGTTGATTTGTGTGAATAAATATAGGATTAATTAAAT
>VDFB02000003.1:610468725-610489367 GCA_007258455.2 Sequoia sempervirens
TATGTATATATATGTATGTATATATATATATATGTATATATATATATTAATAAATTAAATTAAATTAAAAAATAAATAATAAATAAATAAAAAATATTAAACTTTTATATGGCAACGACCCCCCCCATACAGGGAGGCTGTGGCCACCCATTAGCCGCACACAACAGCCAAGGGGCTATTGTGTTCATTAGTCGCTTGGACTGCTATGTGCAACACACAGCAACCAAGTGACTATTGCGCACAACTGTCACTTGGACTGATGTGTGCAACCCTCTTACGGCTACTACGTAACCCAAACAAAAAATTTATTCAAGCGTGGGGAGGACATGGGGGTTGGGTATGGCCAAATTTGTCCCTCCCTCATTTGGTAACCTCCACAAAAATACAAACATATACATATTTTAAAAAAAAATCAAATATAATTTTCATAAACAAAATAAAAGAATCTTTCTTCCACATAAAACCAATTTTAGACTCCAGAATAATCACAATTTTCTCCAACACCAAAAGTATAACAAGAAAAATTGATCAGGAGAAGTAAATTGATGTCAAGATCAAATAAAAATGCAAGAAAAGAAATTTACGGGTAAAGAACAACAAACACAAACCAAGGCCCAACCAAAAATTATATTTCTCTCCCAGTTCCATTTAAAAGTAAAGAAGATAGAAAAACATAAACTCATTCTCATTTATTCGAAGGTGAAGATTTGCACTCAACCAAACAATAAAACTAACATATTTCAAATAAATTCTCAAAACCCTTATTTTTCAAACAGGAATCAATTTCTAAGAAAACATAAACCATTTTAAATACGATCACCATTTCAGGTACAAAAACTAGATTTTCAATTTCAAACAACCATTAACAATGGATAGAAATTAATGAACCTGGAGTCCCATGCTCTACAAACCGAGTGATGTGCATGGAAATCTCCTTCTTGCTCTTTCGAAACAGCTCTTCACGAACTCCTCCCTCTTCCCTTAGCAACTTTACCAAATTTTTCCTTAAAGCTAATTTTTATATGAATTCTTTTTTTTACAAAGAAACGAAAAGAAAGCCACAATTTTGCAAACACTGTTTCTTGTTCGAAAACCACCCACAAAAATGTCATTTGAGAAAAAAAAACAATTAAATTAAAAGAAACTCTTTTTGTTTTCAAAAGAAAAAATTAATCGAAGTAGCAAGTTTCCATTGCCTTTTTATTTTCAAATAGAAATATGAACATGCATTCGTCCTTTTTTCTTCTTTTCCTGATTTTTCCATTTCGATGAAATCTTTCACTTTTATTTTATTTGATTTAAAACTCATAATTATCTCACAAAAATTAATAAAATATATTTATTTCTAATATTTATCATTGACTTAATAATTATCAGCAAAACATTAAATTATATTATCCCATTTTACAAAATGACTATTTATAATTATAAACAATATTATTTACCCAATTTATTTATTCATCCTTTAATTAAATAACAACATTTACTTTATCAATCTTTAAAACTTAATGAATTTAAATTTAATAATTAATTTAGCAACATTCATCTAACTATTTAATTATTTTAATTAAATAACATTAATAATCTAACAAGGAAATATCAAACATAATCATTAACTAAAATGACACATATACAAAGATTAAAATAAATGACCAACACAAAACAATACCGAAATGAAGACGGGGTCATGGACGAACGACACCATTAGACCCAACAACAGGGGTGACAAACTTGGATAGGGACACTTCCTTGTCAACTCCTTTTTTTTTTAACTTCATACCCGTTGGGTTTGTGGGACATGCTCAAACTTGACAACGTAGGTAGAGTTAGTGTCCAGTACCTACATCCTGGATGAAATCAACTTCAAATAACATATAAATCTCCAATATAGACACACCGTGAAAGGTAGTCACAACATAGCAAGGCACTCATAAGCGAGTGATGCTACCACATCCTTTCACCAAGACTCACTAGAATATGCATCATAATCCATATCTAGAATTAAGCATTAAACCATATCATCACAACATAGTACCATATAAAGTAATAACATATCCAGATAATATGAACACCACATATCATATGTCATAAATCATCATAAGCAATATTATGTGCATCCAACCAAGCTAAACTATAAATCCACACAAGTCAAACTAGTGAAACAATTACCATCACAGTCTCAAGTACACAGCTCAACATAAAAGAGTATCCAAAAAGTAATAGCAACATCAGGGGTATTACATCCTCCCCCTAGATCATGGCTTACTCTTGGAAGCCACTAAACAAATAAGGATAAGCCTCTTTGATATGGGATGCATCCTCCCATGTCATTGAAGTCTCGTCATTTGAATCCCATTGAACCCACACCTATTCAATTTCTTTGCACCTGAGAGTGAGTCTTTGATGCTATAGCATGGCCATAGGCTCGAGTGCTAGCTACTCATCCTCAACCTGTAGAGCACTCCAATCAAGAACATGAGAAACATCCTAATAATAAGGCCTAAGTACAGAAACATGAAACACATTGTGTATCCACAATAGACTAGGTGGCAATGCTAGGTGATAAGCAATGGGGCCAATTCTCTCCAAAATGGTCCTACAAAATGAGGTGCGAGCTTGGAACCCTTTCCATAATAGATTGGGCTCTTTCACAGTCACACTCTCAAGAAGAATCGATTGCCAACAAAGAACTAACGGTCGAATCTATGCGCATCAGTGTACTTCTTTTGCCTATTTTGTGCTACCACAAGATGCTCTCTGATACAAACCACATGTTGCTCCATGTCCTAAAGCATTTCGGGTCCAAGGAGAATTCTATCCTCAAGACGGTCCCAACTTAATGGGGTTTGACAAGGACAACCATATAGTGCCTAAAAGGGAGCCATGTCAATCGAGCTATGATATCCATTGTTGTAGGAAAACTCCACTAGATGCAAATAGTCCTCACAGCACGATTGTTGATCCATTACGTACATACAAAGCATGTCCTCAAGAACCTGGTTAACCCTCTCGGTCTGACCATTTGTTTCTAGATGGTATGTAGAACTGAAATTCATCTAGGTCCCTAAAGAATGCTACAAAGATGTTCGCAATGCAGAAGTGAACACTAGATCTCTATTAGAAATGATCCTTCATAGAATACCGTGTAGTCAAACAATGTCTTCCATGAAAATTCTAGCAACCAAAGTAGTGTAAGATGATCGGATGGGGGAGAAGTGTTCCACCTTGGTCAATCTATCAACCATGACCATGATAGCATCATGTCGTTGAGAAGTCATAGGAAAACTCACAATAAAATACATTGATATTATGTCCCACTTCCATTCAAGAATGAGATGAGGTTGTAAAAGGCCTATGGGATGTTGGTGTTCTACCTTGACTCTTTGACATTACAAACATCTCGCCAAAAAACTGCAATATCCCTCTTCATGTCAACCCAAAAATACAATGCACGTAGGTCTGCATACATCTTAACTCCCGAATGAGTAGAATATGGAGCCTGATATGCCTCAGTCATGCATGTGCACCGACGGCCGTTTGACCGTCAATTTTAGGCCAAGATTTTGCTGTGACGTCCGTACGGCCGTCAAATTTAATACCGCAATGTGTTTTTCCCCCTTTGGAGCTATTTTCTTCTAGAGGCCGTAACTTGGGCATACGATGTCATTTTTTGAAAAACGAGATATCGTCGGAAAGCTGCTTCCGTCAACTTTCCATTGGTGTGGGTATCATCACTTTATTTTTCTGTTGGTACATTTTATAGCCAATTGAAGTTAGAGGAGCTTTTTTCAGTCTCGAGCTTGTAACTTTTGCCCAGTTTCTCCATTTTTTGCGATCTCAGTGGTGTTGGAACCACATTTCAAAGCTCTTCAATTCCATCTATGCAATTTTTCCATATTTCACTCTAGGTACATTTTATTCAATTTTTTGTGTTTACACACTCTGGTGGATTACTTGGATGTTTTAGCTCTTGGAAACTTTTTGTTTGCATGGGATGACTTGTTGTTGGCTGTTCTTCATGTATTTCCAGTACTTTTTCCTTTGTCATCATTTTGAACATCTTTTGGAAGCAATTTATTTTCTATGTAAACGCACTGAGATAAAGTGCCACACTATTCTGTACTTGCATTGTATTATAAAGTGCCATGGGGGGGGTTGTGTAGTGCCTTTGTTTTTCCATCACACCTTTGTCCAGTGAGTGTCCCTCCACGATGATAGTGGATCTATATGATTCCAACCTCACGTATGTGTGTTTTGTTTTGCACACCACTTTTTCAGTTGCAGCTGCTTTCTTGTGCACTTTCAGATGTTGTTTCTTCTCCTTCATGCACTACAGGGTGTTACGCAACATTTCAGTGGATATGTCAGGCTCTCCCAGTCAGCATTATGGGGGGTATTATACTATTCATGCTAATGCTTCCTCAGTTTCTCCTTGGAAGGAATCTTCCATTCTCAGTTGATTTGTGATCTTCAGACTATTGGTACTTGTGTCATATGTATCTTCATTCCAAGTGTTTTCCTTTGTTTTCCATCTGATTTGAGTAGTGTCATTGGGGGCACTCATGCAGATTGTTTTCTTCTTGATCCTGATCATCCTATCTTCAGAGGAGGTTCTTCGGCACCGTAGCAGTCATCTTTTGACAGTTGTTTGCAGCTTCTTCATGCTTCTGTGACGTTCTACATGTTCTTCTTTTTCAGGACATTTCCTTGATTTGGAGGCTTTTCAATCCTTCAATCACCTTTGATCTCTTCTTGGAGTAGATTTTTTTTTCCCACGAGGTTTTCTCTATTTCTCCACTTTATAGAGATCTTTTGTTTGTACATGGGTACCTTACTTGGCCTTGTTTGCCAGGACCCATCTTTGCTTTCATGCATCTTTTCCTTAGTGTTTTTAGCTACTTCCTAAGTTCATCTTAAGGGGGGGTGTTAGAGTAATAAGTTATTTTACTTAATTAATTTAATCATATTGGTTAATTAATTAAGTCACTTATCACTTTAGTTACTTAAGCTAAACTTAGGCACATTAATAATTAATTATTTATTAATTATTAAGTGTGCACACTAGGGTTTCCCTTTAGGCTTTTCTTTAGGGTTTCTTGATCTCCTTTTATAAGGATTGATCTCATTGTAATTATTAATGAGAGAATATTTGTAGCTTTCATATCTTCTTGAAAGTTTTCTCTCTTCTGTAGCTTGTTCTTGTTGAAGATAATTGCACATTTTTTTTGCAGATCTCTTGCGTGGAAAGTGTTTTGTTTGTGTTTGATCTTGTGGCTCATGGTTTTGTGCTTGTTTCACAATTCCAACAGAAGACCCTCTACAGGAGGCATGTACATATGACTCAAATACCTCAAAAGACCATCAGCCTCCATTGAGTAACCTGCAAATTTTCCTTCCAAAGCTCTACCTGATTTGATTTACGATTTCACTTCCTAATACTAGTTATCTATGGGAAGAGTTGCGAGGACCTGACTCCTCAAATCCACCTCGAGAGTCACTACAGAATTCTCATGCCTCCACTAACTCAAAGCATCTGCCACTACATTCTCCTTTCCCTAAATGTACTTGACCTCAAAATCATACTCGCAAAGGAATTCCATCCATCTCCTCTGCTTGGAATTCAAGTTTGACTATGTAAAGATATACTGCAAGCTGTGATAATCACTATGAATCTCAAACCGATGTCCCAATAAGAAGTGCCTCCATATCACAAGGGTGTGAACAACTGCAACTAACTCCAAATCATGCATGGGGTAATTTAGCTCATGATCCTTAAGCTTGTGGGAATCATAAGCAATTACATGTCCTTCTTGCATCAAGACAACTCCTATGCCTTCCAAGGAAGCATCTGTACACACCACAAAACCCCAAGTAGGATCAGGAACATATAATATAGGTGCACTAATTAACTTTTCCTTAAGGGTCTAAAACATTGACTAGAATTGTTATGACCAAACAAATTTCTTCCCTTTCCTCTAAAGAGAAGTGATGGAATGCGCAATCCTCGAAAAACCCGAAATGAACTGTCAATAGTAGCCCACTAATCCCATAAAACTATGAATCTTTGGAACATTCTTGGGTGTCGGCCAATCAACGATGGCCTGGATCTTTGATGGATCTATCATGATACCTTCACTAGAGATGACATGACCCAAGTATTTCACTTCAGTCTTGTAGAACTCACACTTCACCAAATTAGCATACAGTTGATTGTCCCTCAAGCATTTTAACACTAGTCTCAAATGTTCCTCATGCTCCTCCATTGATTTCGAGTAGATCAAGATATCATTGAGAAATACAAGAAAAAACCTATCCAAGTAGGTTTAGAAGACTCCATTCATCAGGCTCATGAAAACCAATGGTGCATTTGTCAACCCGAATGACATAACAGTGAATTCATAATGTCCATAATGAGTGTGAAATGCAATTTTATGTATATCAGCTTTGGCTATTCACAACTAATGGTAACTAGACTTAAGATCAATCTTGGAGAATACCTAAGCCCCTTTTATTTGATCAAACAATTCATCAATTCTTGGCAAAGGATATTGGTTCTTAACCGTCAGTTTGTTAAGTTGTCTGTAATCAATACACAAACTGAGTGAACCGTCCTTCACAAATATTATCGGTGCTCCCCAAGGGGAAACACTAGGGAAAATGAATCATTTTTCTAAAAGTTCCTCCAACTGCAAAAAAATCTCCTATAGTTCCTATGTTGCCATCTGGTATAGATCCTAAGATATAGGCTCAACTCTGGGTATAAGATCAATTCTGAAGTCAATGTCATGCTTTGGTGGCATCCCCAGAATTTCACTCGGAAAAACATCAAAAAATTCCTTAAGGAGAGGATAGTCATCCAATGAAATCTCTTGACTCTCTCCCAAATCCAAGTCATTGGCTGACACAACAAACAACTGACATCCTTGACGGAAACACCTTTTCAATTGCATGGCCGAGATCAACCGTAGTGAAATAGGTCTTGTATACCAATGATCTAACCTCATTACCAAAATCACCAACACAACGCACCGCTTTGCACCGACAATCAATTAAAGCACAATGGGAACTCAACCAATTCATACCTAGAACAATATCATATGAACCAAGCGGCAAGATTCAGAGGTCCACCGTAGTCACAAGTGACCCAATTTGCAAATTGCAGCCCTAAACGAGTGACTCGACAACTACCTTTGCCTCAGAGTCCAATTTGACCTACCACTTACCGCCTTGCCTTGCTACCACCAGTCTTCAATGCTCTACTACTGAAGGAGAGATAAATGAATCTAATGCTCCAGAATCAAAGAGAATTGAAATGCTAGTGCCTTGTAATGCACCTGATGTCTCAACTATAGTGCCCTGATGTTTAGCTTGATGATTTTCAACTACCACAAACACCCTGTGTGATCTACCCTCATCGCCCACTGTCGGCTCAAAAGCAATTGGTCTCTAACTAAATCCTATAGTGTTCCTCTATGGACTTTGTCTACCAATATGTCCATGTTTCCCACAGGAGAAACAACCTGTGCCCTACCCAAAACCTCTACCACCAGATGATGCATTTGACTATTGAAAACTACCTCGACTGGGTGCCGACTGTGTACTCTATGTAGGGTACTCAAAATGGTTTTTCCGAATTTGTTGTCAATTTTGATTATTTCTGGCCTGAGATCTGCCACTTTGTTGAGACTGTGAATTATTGTGTTTCAGTTGTAACTGTTTCTACTACTTTCCAACCTTAGAGGGTGCACAATAACTCCAGGAAGACCTTGCAGCTTGAGGTTGCCCACCTCTAGAATCAAAACCTGATGTCAGTGCACTATCGGTCTAGACTCCTGTGTGGCCTCCCAATGCCATTTCCAAGTTTTCCTCTACTAGATGAGCCTTCTCAACAGCTACCTCCATTTTCTTTGGCTCAAAGACTCAAACTCCACCACTGATTTGGGCATTTAAGCCCCTGACAAAGTGTTGAACAAGCATTGCCTCATCGTTACCAATTCCTACATACTGCTTGAGCTCATAAAAATAGCACTCATATTGTTCAACGAACATTGCCATTTGTTTCAACTCATGGAATTCATCTACCCTACATTGTCTCCAGTGATTAGAAAGGAAACAAGCCCTAAACCTCTCCATAAACAATTCCCAAGTCACCATATTGATGTCAAGATGCAATTTTTTCTCCTCAAGCCACCACCAAGTGGATGTGAACCCTCTGAGGTGCATGATGGTGCACCTAGCCCTAGTATTACTGCCATAAGGATGCATAGCAAAGCATCTGTCCAAATCAATCAGTCATGTTTCTACATCTAGACCCCCACCAGAACCATCAAATGTGGGAGGTCTTGCTCTCAATAGGTCTTTCATGTGACCCACCACTACTGCATCCTACTTTGTTGCTATTTCCCCATGTCTCAGTGATCACTCCCATTCCATTTCCACTCACTACTCCTCCACTAGCCTAGAGCATAAACAATCTAGAACCTCCTCAAGTAGGTGTCGCAACTGTCCACCTTCAAGACCCAGCTACTTCGGGTTTTGACCACCACCTGTCGGATTGTTTAGGGAACTCTAGCATTCCTCACATCCCAAACCATGAAAACTCGTAGGTGATGAACTTTGGCGATTGGCCCTGTGGCCACCACCCCATCCTCTTCCTCGGCCATGACCTCTACCCCAGGGCATATTCCTACACATCAATAAAGTGTTACATGTGAGATCAAGAGTTAAACGCAAAGGTTGCCTAATGGACTCAAACTACCTAGAGAACCCATCATTTGCAAACCTGGGTCTAATACCAAGTTGTAATGCCCCATTCAGCAAACCCCAAAGGACAACTATTAATGCACAAAAAAAATTTAAACATGAAAGGTATATATATTAAGTTTCCAATGCAAGAAATTCAATTAAGTGAATACAAGTTAATCACCTAAGTCCTCTAGGGTACATGAAGTAACATTACGTATTCTAACCCATAACGAAAAGATAATAACTAAAATTCCAAATTACATTAATATAAACCATTCATTCATCATAACTCCAACATTAAAGCATTCTCAAGTGATAAACCAACATGAACAAGATTAGTTCAATTTAATAACCATACACACATTTATTATAATCAAGGGAATACAAGAAACATATTTCCACAGATACAACATGTTCATATAGCGACAACCATTGTTACTAGTCATAAAAGGAATACAAAGTTACAATTAAGCATTACATCTACTTCCAGTACATTACATTGATCAATTACATGAGTTTACATCATTAAATTTTTGAACACATGTGGGAGTGATACATCAATACAAGAGTATGATTGAAATAAAAAATATACATCTAGCAACAAGGTGCACTCTAGATCATATTGCATCTGAATGGTATTGCATTGTACGAATGTTGAAAGGGAACCCAATGAGGTGCGTAGCACATTCCACCTAACCATATGGGTTAGAAAACCCACCCCCTATGGTAGGAGAAGACAAGGAAGGATCCACAACCAAGAACAACCAAACAGAAAATAGCAAGACTCAACTCGAATCAAGAATGACATGAAAAATCCAAAGGAAATCACAACATCAAAAGACCACTTCCAGAGGCTTGCAAGATTACAAATCAAGGGATGTTAGGGGAGAGTGTCATCGCATGACCTAGCATGGGTTATCCTAGCTACCTTTCTCTAGGCATTGTCCCTCGTCTATGATTATCCTAGTTGCCTCTCTAGGCATCGGCCCCATAGGGTGACTCATGCGAGATCGTTAACCTCTCATGGGGATGAGGTAACAACCTTTCCAACCACAGCCGTCTCAACCCACCCTTAGTCTGTGAAAGCCCTAACGAGTGGATGAAGCATCCTTTATTATCTTGTTAATGTTATTCCTACCCAAACCCACTAATTCTTTTAATTAAGTTATCGCTTATTGCACTAACTCTTGCATGGGTTATCCAGGCTGCCCCTTTGTGCACTGCCCCCCACGAAGAGCCACTCTCCCTAGAAACCCTATTCACAAAACCAAAGCTCCAAGGGGTCATACCAACATAGAGAAACATTAAATCTCCAAAATAAAACACACACGAGGCACATTTATCTCGCCAAAAACCACATGCATAGATACTCATGAAAATAGGTACAACCCAAGCATAAACTCAAAATTGCAATTACGATCAAACTTTTATCAAATACCAAATCAAATAATAAACTCAATAAAGAACAACTTACTCTCACCTCTGGAAGCCTAACGACCAAATAAACTCAAACTCCTAACCTAGGATAACATGACCTTGAGGGTTCCCACACGTCTATACACCAATTCAAAGCAAATAGAAAATGACCCAAGGGAAAATAAGGAATAAATCGAATTCAAAACCTCAAGAGATAGTTACAAACAAGGAATCCTTAACCCTCAATCACATTTTAATGGAAATTCCATGATAACATTCTAAACTCCATTTCAAAAATGAATTAAACTTATTTGATGAAAACTAATATTAAAATCATAATCACTTAACACACCATTAATTCCCATAAACATACTCTCCTAACAATGATATGCATTCATTCATTCTTAGTTTTAGCCAATTCGTGTTAAAATCAAATCTCCCAAATTCTAAAATTACTTCTTTCAACTTGCAACTAGAAAAATATACTTTATTCTACCAAATGTAAAAATCTGATTTATTCCACTCTCTTATACTATATTTCATTTTTTTAATAAAAATTCTACAATATAATTATTAAATAAATTTTCTTTGAAAATCATCATATTACATCCTATATACAGGTATTGGTAATCAAATACCACATGATTTACATGTATATACATCTAATTATATATATATATATATATATATATATACATATATAAAAATATATACATACATACATATATATATATATATATATAGATATATTACCATATAATTTTATATCAGCATAATAAAATACTAAAAACAGAGTTTATATATATACATATATATTATATATATTAATAAATAAAATAAAATTAAAAAACAAAATAATAAATAAAATATATATATTAAACTTTAATATGGTAGCGACCCCCCATACAGGGAGGTCGCAGCCACCCATTAGCTGCACACACCAGCCAAGGGGTTATTGTGTTCAGCATCCACTTGGACTATTTTGTGCAGCCCTTGTGTGTTACACACAACAGCCAAGTGACTGTTGCGCACACTAGTCACTTGGACTATTGTGTGCAACCCTCTTACGGTTGCTACACAACCCAAACAAAAAAAATTATTCAAGCATGGGGAGAACATGGGGGCTGGGGTATGGCCAAAGCCATCCCTCCCTCATCTAGTAACCTCCATGAAAATAAAAACATATACATATTTTAAAAAAAAACAAATATAATTTTCATAAACAGAATAAAAGCATCTTTCTTCCACATAAAAACCAATTTTCTCCAGCACCAAAAGTATAGCAAGCAAAATTGATCAAAAAAAGTAAATTGATGCCAAAATCAAATAAAAAATCAAGAAAAGAAATTTACAGGTAAAGAATACAGACAAACCAAGGCCAAACCAAAAAATTTATTTCTCTCCCAGTTCCATTTAAAAGTAAAGATAGAAAAACATAAACTCATTCTCATTTATTTGAAGGTGAAGATTTGCACTTAGCCAAACAAGAGAATTGACATATTTCAAATAAATTTTAAAAACCATTATTTTTCAAACAAGAATCAATTTCCAAGAAAATGTAAACCATTTTAAATATGATCACCATTTTGAGTACAAAAACTAGATTTTCAATTTCAAACAACCATTAAAAATGGATAGCAATTAATGAACCTAGAGTCCTATGCTATGCAAACGGAGTGATGTGTGCGGCAATCTCCTCCTCACTCTTTCAAAACATCTCTTCACGAACTCCTCCCTCTTCCCTCAACAACTTTACCGAATTTTTCTTTAAAGCTAATTTTTGTATGATTTATTTTTTTATAGAGAAACGAAAAAAAAAGCCACAATTTTGTAGACACTGTTTCTTGTTCAAAAACCCCCCACAAAAATGCTAGTTGAGAAAACTTCTTCTTTTTTTCAATTAAATTAAAAGAAACTCTTTTTGTTTTCAAAAGCAAAAATCAATCGAAGTAGCAAGTTTCCATTTCCTTTTATTTTTTGAATAGAAAGATGAACATGCATTCGTCATTTTTTCTTCTTTTCCTGATTTTTCCATTTCGATAAAATCTTTCACTTTTATTTTATTTGATTTAAAACTCATAACTATCTCACAAAAATTAATAAAATCTCTTTATTTCTAATATTTATCATTGACTTAATAATTATTAGCAAAACATTAAATTATATTATCCCATTTTACAAAATGACTATTTATAATTATAAACAATATTATTTACCCAATTTATTTATTCATCCTTTAATTAAATAACAACATTTAATTTATCAATCTTTAAACTTAATGAATTTAATTTTAATAATTAATTTAGCAACATTCATCTAACTATTTAATTATTTTAATTAAATAACATTAATAATCTAACAAGGAAATATCACACAATCATTAACTAAAATGACACATATACAAAGATTAAAATAAATGACCAACACAAAACAATACCAAAACGAAGACAGGGTCGTGGACAAATGACATTTTTAGACCCAACAACGAGGGTGACAAACTTGGACAGGGACACTTCATTGTCAACTTCCTTTTTTTAACTTCATACACGTTGGGTTTGTGGGACACACTCAGACCTGATAAAGCAGGTGGAGTCGATGTCCAGTACCTACATCCTACATGAAACCAACATCAAATAACATATAAATCTCCAATACAGACACACCATGAAAGTTAGTTGCAGCGTAGCAGGGCACTTGCGAGCGAGTGATGCTACCCCATCCTTTCACCAAGACTCACTAGAATACACATCATAATCCATATCCATAATTAAGCATTAAACCATATCATCACAACATAGTACCACATAAAAACAATAAGATATCCAAATAAAATGAACACCACATATCATATGTCATAAATCATCATAAGCAGTATCATGTGCATCCAACCAAGCTAAACTATAAATCCACACAAGTCAAACTGGTGAAAGAATCGCCATCACAGTCTTAATTACACAACTCAACATAAAAGAGTATCTAGAAAGTAATGGCAACATGAGGGGTATTACTCTTGGAATTGTGATATTTGAGCAGGGACTCAGCATTGGGGGGTTGCATGATCTCTCTTCCTTATCTCTTATAGGGGGGACTTTTTCCTCACTAAGGTTTTTTCCTTCTTATTCTTTTGTGAGCAATTTCTTGTTTAGTTTCTCTCTTTTGGGGAGAATTTTTTGTCCCACTTAGTTTTCTCCTTTTCCCATTTGTGAGGGATTGCATTGCATTTGTACATGGGTACCTAACATGGCCTCATAGCCAAGACCCATCTTTGAGTCATTTATATAATGATCTTTCCCTAAGTTGCATTTAAGGGAGGGTGTTGGTGTGAATAAATGTCTTGTACATAGTTATTTCACTTACTAGGTAATTAGTGCACATATTCACATGTTAAGTTTACTTAGGTTGTAAGATTCTTTCTAGAAGGTGTTAGTTTTCATTAGTTGTTATCTTATATTTTGACAACTAACACATGTGACCTAGGTAGTTGTGTCAAGTTTTCTCGTGTCATATGATTAAGACACTTGTCATAATCCTATGACATCTTGCATCTCACCTTGGCTATATAAACAAGGGTCTCTCACACATTGTATAACCAACTACATTGACTCTTTTTTCATTCATTGATAGGAATATAGTATATTCTTATCATATTGATCTTCTAAGCATTTTGTGTTTTCCATAGGCCTTTATATCTTGGGTATCTATCTCCATAGCCAAATCATACAGTGTTGATGTGTGGTCTACAAAATGCTTCTAGACCTTGAGAAGTGTGTTTGGAGTCACTTGTTAGTGTTAGTGCAGGTTTGGACAACTTGGCACGCTAGCACTAATTGTGAAGGATAATTTTTGATTGAGGAAGTTTTGAGAAGCATGTTTGTGTAGATTTGGGTCCCAATTAAGTAGTGATGTGGTTTGGCTTCACTTCTTTATGTTTTGGAAGTTTTTGGTGCTGACATGTTTGGTGTTGCACAGTTGAGGTGTATACATTTCATTAAAGCCAACATAATTGAGATTGTTTTAAGTCATGGAGGGTATAAATGCAAGGAGAATTATTGTGTGGCTTGTTGTATCAGAATAACAATCACCAAAACAAAGATAAATAAAGGCTCAACGTCATCATAACAACTAATGATTGTTGTGATGATGTTTTAAGATAAAGAAAGGATCAACATCATCATTTTCTACTACTAATGATTTGTAGTAGAAGGATGGGGGGTCTTCTCAGAAAACCCATCTAGGAATCCATAACACAATATGCATTCTCATTCCATAATTCCAAACATGTGCAATTAAAAATTCAAAGGAAAATATTTCCAACTTCTTTAAACAACACATTGAGAAAATCATATATTCATTCAAGCTGAAGTTTCCATGACAAGATTATTTGTACAAAACAAAATTCAATAAAATTTATTTAGATCATCAATAAACACCTACAAATCAATTCAAAAATATTTAGCAACCCTCAACCTCCTACTGGTATCTTCCTCCATGTATTTTTCCTGCCACTTCACTACTTCAACCCTTCATTCCAATTTTTTTCTTCTCAACTCTTGGGTGTTGAATTTATCTCAACAAGAATGGAAATAATATTTTTCATACCTCCCCAAATGAGGCGTTGGAAATCCTTCAACCTACCAAAACTGAAAAATGCATTGAAAATCTTAACTCTAGTGGAAAATGTGGCTCATAACTCTACCTATAACCTTCTGTCATAAACATGGAACTTGAATTGGCTCCTTGTTGTGCATGGGCCTCAAAATTCTCCTCCAAATCATTTTCAAATATTTTGAAATACAAATTCCCCAACTTGGGCATTGGGTTTTCTAATTTTATTTTTTTGGATTTTAAGCACATTAAATGTACAGCTAACAAAATCACCAAACTACAGATTTTGAGCCAATAAATAAAATATTAGTTAGAAAAATTTGGCTCCAATTTTTACCCAAAGATAACATCTAAACATTCATATACCCAACAAATTTAACAAATAAATTTTTTCATACTCTGACAATGCTCAAACTAGGTGTTGAAAAGCCACCTACAACAAGAAACCACACAAGAAAAAGAAAAATTAAAATAAAATATTTTTTGGGGATGCAGGATTTCCCGGTACCCTTGGATGCTCCTAAATCAAACACTCAAGGTAATAATAAATGTTTCATGAGTTGGAACTCATGAAAATTTTAAGATTTGGTACTTGTTCAACCACCTTTCTTCCTCATCTACATGTTTCTTCTTCACCCTGTTTTGAATCTTCCTATCTCTTCCTTCCTTCATCCTTCCTCTCATTCTTCCCCTCATGAAATTTAATTTACTATACCAAGGTTCTTCTTTCCACCCTACTTCATCATTCTCAACACCTGCATACAAATTGGCATTTACAAATTCATAGAAATCAACGAATTCTATCTCGCATCTTTCTCACCTATTTCTCCTTCATTCTCTTCTTTTTCTATGTCAACAAGAGTCATCATACCTTGTTTTTTTTTAGTTTGTAACATGTTATTTCTGCCTCTAACCATCTTTCCCATTTCACTTTCTTTCACCATTTCATCAAATTAGAAATTAGCTTTAACATCAACTTCAACAAATTTTGAAAAATCATCAAATATCTTAATTTTCTCCTCTTTCCCTAGTAGTGTATCAATCTTATATCCATTATTGTAAACCATGTTATTTTTGTGTAAATCAACCTCTTCTCTATCACCAAATAATTATGAAAATTTAAACTTTAACTCAATGTTTGTTACAATTTTTGTTTCACCTGTTGTTAATGCAAGCCACTCATTTTCAACTATTACAATTTGAATTAATAAGTCTTCTTCTTCATTATTTTTTTGCTCCTTCAATTTCCTTATTCACTATCTTCCCCATATACTCTTCTTTACTCAATTTTCACAAAAATTATAATGTTTCCAAGTCCTTCAATGGACCAAACTTCACTGCAACTTCATGGTTATCTTCTTCAACGATCTACTATCCTTTTCATGCAAAAATTTATGTATCTCTTTCAAATAAAATTTTCTTTCACAAATATCATATGAATGAATATTTATATGTATGTTTTCTTGCTTCTCTACTACTGCCCCAATGCCACAATCACCATATTCCTTTATCTTTTCTACATGCAAATCAACATTTACTTTGCAAAACTCAAAAGAATGAGATAATACCTTTGTATTTTCTGTTGCAACCTCTTTTCCTATGCATGCAATTTCATTTTTATTTTCTTTTATTTCCTCAACAAGATGCACATCTATTGCTACCTCTTTATTTCTCTATTATTTCATTGTGCCTTTCTTCTTTTCTTGCTTTCTTTCATCTACATTTACGTGAGATGCTCCCACATGGCTTTCTTTCCATGCTCTTTCCACCATATGGATGCAACAATAAACTTCAACATTCTTCTTTTTGTTGTCCTCTTTTCCAAACCTCTGCTTTTCCTCTTTCTTCTCTTTGCTGCCCTCTTTTATAGCTCATTCTCTTTCTTCATTTCCTGCATACAAATTATTACTTGCAAACTTGTTATGAAACAAACAATGAAACTCAACTTCATTTATTTTTTTATCTTCCTCAACTATAGTTTGCTTCTTCATTCCCAAGCTTTCCTCAAGGTCATCCAATCTTATGTCTATTTGAACTTCAACTCTAGAATGAGCTTCTTATCTCTCACCGTTTTCCAATACTCTTCCCAAAATAAAATTCTCACAATTTTTCTAATGACCCATCTTGTCTTCTTTTTCAAATTCATTTTTAGAGACTCACAAGTCCCTCTGTAGTTATAAGTCCTTGCAACAATTTCTCTCCCTTTTTATCCTCTACCCAATAGATAGTTTTTGGAAGATACACCTCTCTCTTGTGCACCTTCTACCCAACCTTAACCTCTGTTGGAGGATAATAACTATAAATTACTTCAACAAAAAATTCCAAAAAAATATCTATAACATATTTAAAATTTCTCAAGCAACAAAATAAAACCCTTACACATTCCAACAAACCCAAATCCTTCAATTTTCTCTCAACACCAAGAAAAATAACTTACTCATTGTTGCAACACCTCCCATCTGATCTTCCTACTCTAATACCATTTGATGTGGTACAAGGATCAAGGGTATTTTTAGACAACCCATCTATACATCCATAACACAATATGCATTATCATTCCATAATTCCAAGCATGTGCAATTAAAAATTCAATGAGAAATATTTCTAGCTTCTTTAAACAACACATTGAGAAAATCATAAATTCATTCAAATTGAAGTTTCCATTACAATATAATTTGTGCAAAACAAAATTCAATAAAATTGATTTAGATCAGCAATAAACACCTACAAATCACTTCAAAAATCTTCAGCAACCCTCAGCCTCCTACTTGTGTCTTCCTCCATGAATTCATCCTACTACTTCACTACTTCAACCCTTCATTCCAATTTTTTCTTCTCAAATCTTTGGAATTGAATTTCTCTCAATAAGAACAACAATAATATTTTTTATACCTCCCCAAATGAGGCATTGGAAATCCTTCAACCTACCAAAATTGAAAAATGCATTGAAGATCTTAACTCTAGTGGAAAATGTGGCTCATAACTCCACCTATAACCTCCCATCATAAACATGGAACTTTGATTGGCTTCTTGTTGTGCATGGGCCTCCAGAATCTCTTCCAAATCATTTTCAAATATTCCAAAATATGAATTCCCCAACTTGGGCATTGGTTTTTCCAATTTTTATTTTTTGGATTTTAAGCACATTAAATGTGCAGCTAACAAATTCACTAAACTACAAATTTTGAACCAATCAATAAAATATTGGTTACAAAAATTTGACTCCAATTTTTTTCCCAAAGATAATATTTAAACATTCATATACCCAACCAACTTAACAAATAATTTTTTTCATACTCTGAGAGTGCCCAAACCAGGTGTTGAAAAGCTACCTATAGCAAAAAACCACACAAGAAAAAACAAAATTAAAATAAAATATTTATGGGGATGTAGGATTTCCTAGTACCCCTAGATGCTCCCACATCAACTAATTTGATGAAATCCACATTGATGAAATTTTTTGGAACAAACAATTTTCCCAAGTCAAAATTCCAAACATGTGAAATAGGTCTCTTTGAGGATCTCCTCTTATACCAATGCTCAAAAAATGACCATATATTTATAGGATTGTCACATCTCTACAATATTTGCATTGATATGTAAACTATTTTGATAAAATACCTACCCCTTGTGCATGCCTAACTTTCCTTGATGATCTTGGGAATTGGACTATGAGGTCCTCATCCAACTTTCTTTTTTTCTTTTGAGGGTTGTGAATTGGTATGACTCATTTTTAAGGTTTCTTAAGTAATTTAAGATTTTGAACTATGGTGTAAATTTTAGAACTAAGGGTGAATTAATAGCTTTGTTATGCTATTAGTGTGGAAGGAAAACCCTAATGACGAGGAAGTATGCAAATTTAGAAATAATTTAGCAAATTAGAACAAAATAAAATACTTACTTGAATTCTACCTAGAAACTCTCATCACTTTCAAGAACACTAAAGAGCTCAAAAATCCACAAATTCTTCACACCATCAAGTAGCTTTATGAATTTTTACAAACTTAATTGAATATTTATGAGACCAAAATTTAGTAACATCTAACAAATATTAATCAATTTATCTATTACTACTCGCTTGTGCGAACAAAGCACCCACAACTATCCCTTTTACAAGTTTGAATGGTATCCTTCAATACTTAGATGACATGGGTGAGATCAACGGTGATTGCTAAATTTCACTTTATTTAATTAAATGATGAAATATTTTGACCAACACCAATTGGAGGATTTCAATTAGGAGTAATGTGACATACAATTGGCTAACACTTTAGCACCAACAAGCCACATGTCATCATATCACACCATTGCAATTTTAATTCTTTGTAGCAAACAAGAACATGCAATGAACTAAAAGTGTGTGATGTAATAGGAACATGATATTTGGTGCCAACAATGATTAAAATAGGGACCACCATACAAGTACATAATGAAGGTAACTTAAGTGATTTTAAAATCACATGTTAACATGCATAACCAATCATTGGGAAAAGAGGTCAATTAATCAACAAATATAAAGGCTTTTTATTACAACTTAAGAAAATGAGAACAAACCAAACAAATCTAACATCAAAATATATTGACACCTATCTCCATTATGGAGACTTTATGTAAGAATTTGGGTGTGAAAATTTTGGCCTACAATAGAATGGTATTATATTATTATATTATATTGTATTACATATTAAATATATTAATTGGTTATATTAAATGATGATAGTACATTATTATTAATATTTGTATTATATTATTGTTAATATATTTTAGTTAATATATTAATTAGTCTTGGCATTTAATTTATTTTATTTTTTCACCTAAAAAATATAACTTAAGTAAATGAAAAATGGAAAAAGTGGCAATATCATTGACTGTGAAAATCTAATAACATTAATTCTAATTTCTCTCAATGAAAGATATTATACTATTACTTGTAACTTGAATACACTTAATACAAAAAATAATTATTTATTGTAAATAAATAATTAAGAATAGCAAAAACATTTATTGTATTAAAAATGAATTACAATGTTACATCCCTTTTTAAAAATGGGTAGAGCATGCAAGCTCTTGTATAAATGACATATGTCACTTTTACATCTAACATAACTGATACCAAGCTGGTAGTGGTGTCATGGAATGGATATCAGATTCTCAAACCACAGTCCTTGCCAAACATGCTTGGGAAATCAAAGTTGTGAATATAGAAAATGTACATATATTGGGTACCAGTTGGAGTTATCAAGAAGATGTTGAAGGGGTATTAAATTTGTTAGCCCCATCCTCAGGCAACTCCAAGCCACCACGAAGGATCAAAATGACTTTGAAAGTTCACAATTCCTCTTTGAGGGCCTCTATAAAAATGGAGTATGAAAAATTGACGGGTTTCCATGTGGAAAATATTAAAAACTTATATTCCCACATTCTCAATGAAATAGCTTATCTTCATCAAAGCTCTTCATCTAGTTCAAAACTAGGCACAATAGCCAAGTGAACCAAATCAACTTTTTTCCAATTCCACCCATTCTGAAGGCAATTGGTCTCTCTTTTCCTCTATATAACTTAAGGCAAGATAATTTAGAGTATTCCCAATAATACCATGGCATCATCCTTATTAACCTCACAAAAGACTTATCAAAATTCAGAAAATTGCACTCAAAACCATTTTATGGACTTAAGAAGTGTTTTAGTTGAACTCGCCATCCCTCTTTATAGAAAAATTTTGAGGTTATCCCAACACTCAATCATTAATTTCAGATGATAGAGAATGCACTAAAATATTACCAAAGCTAGAATGTAATGGCATTTACTTGTATGAGGTATAATTTTTTTAGGCATTGTCAGCTCATGGGAGAGCCACTACAAATGTCATTTGGATT
>VDFB02000003.1:610489467-610502864 GCA_007258455.2 Sequoia sempervirens
GGTATGGAGCACGTTCCACCCGATCATGTGGGTTATAAATAACCCACCCCCCGTGCTCAGAGGTGACAAGGAAGTAATCACGACCATGAATGCCATAAACCAACTCCAAGAAAGAACAACATAGTACAATAATACCAATACAACATCAAGGATTACAAGGACATAAGCGACAACATCCGAGAGACAACATAATAACATAAAGCCATGAAACTCATCACAATTAACCAAGGCAATAACCATTGACCAAGTAACTAAAGAACAATCATAAATCATCTCCAAAAGAATCTAAAACAACAATCAAAACACAATTCCAGAGGCAACAAGGAAACAAGGCATACAAGTGTCTAATGGAGAGTGTCATCGCATAACCTACATGGGTTATTCTGGCCCTTCCTCCAACTTGAGGCACTGGCCCCCATCTATGGTTATCCTGGCCCTTCCTCCTACTTGAGGCGTTGACCCCATAGGGTAGCTCATGTGGAGCCGTTAACCTCTCATAAGGACGAGGTTATGACTTTGTCGACCACAGCCTTCTCAGTCTATCATTAGTCTGCGATAGCCCCAAAGCATAGATGAGGTATCCAATATTATTATCTTATGTGTTTTACTACCCATCCCCCTAAGTTCTATTATTATGCTTTCACTTGTTACAATACTCTTACATGGGTTATCCTGAGCTCTTCCTCCTTTCGAGGTGCCGACCCCCACGAAGAGCCACTCTCCCTGAGACCCCGAAACATAAACCAAAACAAGGCCAGGGTTGTACCATAAAGAATAAAGCATATATCTCAAAACAAAGACATGAGAGGCATTACCCATCTCGCAATAACTCCTAATCAAAGTCACAACAATCTCATACAACCCTTCCAAAATAATATTGCTAAAATCATGGAACATAATGAGCACATAATACGAGGATAAACATACAAGGGTAAAACACACCTCTGGAATAGACTAAGGTTTACAACAACCATAATTGGGGTTCACAACTAAAACAGGGTTCCCACATTGAAGAAAATTCAACAATATCAAAATGGAAAAGTAAACAATTTCATAAGGTTTTAAATTCAAATCAACGTAATCAGCAATACATTATTTTCTATTAAATAATGCTATTCCCATGATGAAATTTTGAAATAACCAATCAATTATATCAACCTTATCTTTTCCCATAAATCAATTTATCTAAATTCATAATTTCACCATTAAAAAAAAAATTATAACTTACATTTATACTCAACATATATATATATATATAAACATAAATATATATTATATATATATACACATATATATACATCGCTGCATACATACATACATATATATATATATAACTCAATCTATATATATATATATATTTAATTTAAAATAAACAAAAATCATTTAGTATGGGTGCAATAGGCCATATACTGGTTGTGCAACAGTCCATGCGGGCTGCTATACGCAACAGTTTGTATGGACTGTTGTGCCATTGGTGGCCGAAGGGTGATGGGAGAGGGTATAGCCCAGCCGTCCCTCCCTAACCCTTATACAAATATAAATATTTTATTTCAATTTTATTTAAAAAAAAACTTTTTCATTAAATGAAAATCGCCGACCTGGCACTATCTCAGCTCAGAAATCGAAGATATAGAACAAAATTTGACTGTTATGAAAATTATAAATATATATATATATATATATATATATGTATTTATTAATATTTATGTGTATACTCAAAATTTATTTGTTTGAGAGTAAATAAAATGGTTTCATTCATATCAAATCATAGACAAATTGGGAATTCTCAACAAACGAATATTGCTCTCAATTATTTTCAAAAAAGAGTTCTCTAAACCCCCACAGTTTCTTTTCTCATAGAAAGAACATATTTATCTATTTTTATTTTTATTTAAATAAAAAAATTTAAGAACAAGAAATTGGAACCTGGAGTCCTGCGCTGTTGAAGAACTTGATGAAGCTTTGCTTGATCCAAATAGCCCTTCAAATAGCTTTCGTTCCTTCCTTCAGAACTTCGTCTCCCAATTTCCTTGCTCAACTTTCTAATCTACTATTCCATTCAGAAAAACCTCCACAGAATAACGAAAGCAAAAGAATAAAATAACTTCCCAGAAAACTTCAGAAGATCAATAATTCAAAAACATTTTTTTTTTGTGCAACTTCTCCAAGTCTTCCCGTCCATGAAAAGACTCTCAAAATTGTAATTAAATAAAAGATATTACTCTTCTTTTTCAAAAGCTCTAAAAATCCAACTCAAAAGAAATTTTCTATTTTAAATTCCAGCTTTTTAGCCAACACTTAATTCTCATTCATCCTTTTTTCTTTTATGTTCTTTTATTGATTTTTTTCCCATTTATCAATACTTTATGTTTTAATTCCGATTTTGCAAGCTTTACTTGCAATGCACATAATTTAATTAATTAATTTTATTTATTTCATAATTATCCTCAACAATCAATTTTAATTAAATTAACAAAATACTAATCTTAAATATTTAATTAATTCTTAAATAAAACACATGACTTTTAAAATAAAACTTTTATATTTTATAACAAATTAATCGAACACTATTATAAACATTTATTACCACCATTTAATTAAATAAATCACAACATATAAAATGCCAACGTAAAATACATACGAACAAGACACTCACACAAACCACAATAATGAATTACATAAATGACAAACACAAAGATGCACAATACCATTCAATCAGGACGGTTTGACAACATGGGATGGGGTGACTTCCTTGTCATCTCTATTTCAACATCATGCCATTGGGTAATTTGATGCTCGCCCTGTCCTGTCGAAACAGGTGGAGTCGAGACTCTGTACTTGCAATCCCTACATCCAAACAAGATCGTGTACATGTACATATATATATAATCAAAGCATTACATTGTGAGAAGGAATTGTAGGGTAGTAGGGCACTCGTGAGCGAGTGGTGCTACACTATCCTCTCACCAAAGTATTCTATCAATTGCAATATCAAATATGAAATAACATTTCTACACTAACTAATCATATCACAACATAATTTACTAAATCAATTTGCATCACAATATGTTACTGAAATCAAATGAACATCACCAAACCACAATATCATATGAAATATCCATGTCCTCAAATGTGTAAGCATAATCACCAAACCATCTAACTATCCAGTCCTCCAAACCAAACAATAAATAGTACTATCACAATAAAAAAGTATCAACGAAAGCATAGAAAAGTAATGAGTCCAACTAGCGACATGGGGGGTATTACAGAGTTTATCATTTTAAAAGTAAACTAATCTCATTTTCATATGCATGCACACATAAAACTTTGCAAAATACATAGCACATTCATTTTAGTAGTTATTAATGTGTACTTTTAATCCATATTAACATTCATATACATATAAAAAAAGAGAAACCACACGAAAGGATAGCTTATTTGCATTATTTAGTTTAACTTTGTTTCACTTTTAAGTTTAGCTCAATGTTTGGGTTCAACTTAGGTTAAGTTTGAGTTATTCTATTTCATATTGTCATTTCAACATTTAAATTAGTGTAAAAATTTCTTAGAAACATCAAATTACACAAGACAACAAAATTAACAAAAATAATAAAGTAGATTTTTTTTATTTGAGCAAAACAAGCTCTCAAATATAGATTACAAAATTAATACTAAACAATCAAGCAATTAAGAAAAATGAGCACACAAACTAGTTGGAGTATAACCATAAGTTAAAGTCAACCAAAGGCACACAAGCAAAGTCTCCAAGGAGATTTATAATCATATGTTATCTCTCTTGAATACACTTAATATATCATACCTATGTGTTTGGGAGTTATAAAGGATTGAATATAAGTCACTTTGAGGGAGTTGAGGGTAAATTTACCAATTCTCAAATCTATTTAAGAAGAACAAACTCAAACTATACAAAAAATCCAACAAAATTAAATATTGCAAGCACTTGAGGTTGCTCATCTAAATGAAATCCTCAAGTGAGAGATTTCCCACCTTAATTCTCACTTTGAAATTGTCTAATATATATTTTATTAATGCTACAAAGAAGCTAACACTAACCAAATAACAACAAACACCTATTCCATCATCATTATTCAACAACAAAATATCTTAACCATTCACATGCCACTTATTCCTCATGAAGTGGGTATCCCATCTAATTCCACACCTTTAAACCTATGAATGCTTCATGAAAAATAATACTAAAATTTTGTCTTATAAATATAACTCGCAAGTGTGACCACCATTGATGACACACAATATTGATGAATTAGATTTGGAGGACACATTTTGGTGACTCTAATGTAAATAACAAATCTATTTGGGATGAATATTTATTTCCATTTCATCTCACCCTCTTTAAACTTATCCATATGGCAGGAAAAAGGAGAACTCAAGGGAAAGTCCACTCAAATGAACTAGTTACTCCTATAGTGCCCCTTTGTATTGACCTTCCATGACATTCGAGTAAGTTGTTTATTTGGGAGGTCATGTTGATTCGTGATTATACTATTTAATTTGATTTTGATATTATGTGATAAAGCTAATTTTATGAATAGCCTTGATTAATCAATTTAATTTAATTAAAATTGATTACAAGGGATCTTAAATTAATTTGGAATTAAAACAATAATTAAAAAAATAGTGGTTGCGAAAAGATATTATATGTATTTTGATTATTAATTATTAAATTAAGTAACGTGATTAAATGTTTTAATGATAAAGAAATAATTAAAGACAACTATTAATATTATTAGATTTTAATTAATTAAAGGGGAAAGTAATATCATTTTAAATTTGATTAAAGAGAAAAGCAATTGAAAAGCTGGAAGGTTTGGCATGCAAGAGAATGCATAGGCTCAAACTAATTATTGAAAAGGAAACTACTGTTTTATGGGAGATTTTGAGTTTTAATTAGATTTTTGTTTTCAGAAATAAAATAGTTTTTCCTTGTTGTGTATAATGATGAATTTTGGAGATTTGGGGGAGGTCTATACTGTCTATTCAATAGACAATTCTATGTAATATTTATTTTTATCAATTCTATCCTTATGAAGTCATGGGCCATAGTTTTTAAAAGAATCCTCCTCCATTGAAAACTTATGGAAGTTTTTGTATAGAACTAATTTGGTCTTCCTAACATTTTTCGATTGGAGTGTATCATCATTATAGGTGCATTACATTACATTTATCTTGAAGAAACAACTTATGGAAGTAATTTAATATTTAGTGTAGGAAACCAGATAACTACTAGTCTTCTCATTTGAGCATTCATATCCATTATTGATTGGGTCATCCACCACCCGGTGACTAAAGAATGAAATGATAATTAGTTAGAACCTAGCGATGTTGGTTAAGAATAATTTATGAACTGTATTCAATGTGTAGAAATTATATTATATTGTGTGTTTCGTGTGTTCATGATAAATTCATTCGGGTGACACAAATGAATCAAAGGTTTGCATTTCGAGGTCTAGTTACAAATGATTTTGATAGTTGGGTCTTCATATAGTCGTTTGTTTTTAGGGAACTGTGGTTCGACATTAGAATAATCCCTATTCTTTACATCATCTTATTTTTTTTGAATTTAGTCAACATTTCGTTGCTCCTAAATAGGAGTGATACATTCTATTTCAATGTTTCTTAGGGATCTTTTTACTGTTTTATCGATGCCCTTGCTTGAAAGTTTCTTCAACCCTTTTACAGACTACATCCTTTCACAACCTTCTATTATCTCACTTCATGTGCCCCCTTATGTTAATAACCGTTGCCTTGCCTTAATTTTGTTGAAGGAAATACCACATCATTTGTTTGGGTTTGACGCCCTTCATATGGTGATAGAACGTTTTCTAATATTATTCTTAAGCTTGAAAGTTCCTTTAACTGTGTCATAAAACCTCTATGTGTGTGTAATCGATAGCCTCTTTAATTCGATTAAATTTTAACACCTATCTTGTATTCTTATATTTCCTCATTGTGGTGGTCTCTCCCTTCAACCGTGAATTAAAATCTACTGTTAGTCACTATTCGTGTTGTGGCCATTTGATGAACACACTTCATACTCATATAGGTCGCTGCTTACAACCCTTTCCTTGGTTGATGCTCAATTTAATGATTGATAAATTTGCGTTTATGACTTTTTGCTTGATTTGATTTGATAGGCTTACCCATTGAATCGAATTGTTACTGATTTTGTTTGAGGTTCCCATGTAATTCGATGTAGGTTTGATATATTCATTTATACCATTCGATTTCTTCACTGTGACTGTGACTTCATGTCTCTAGTGCGATTTATTACTCTAATATATAAGCCCGATAGCATTTGGAGGTCATTTTCTCTCGTGTCGCCTCCTCTCCTTGCTCAATCGTTGCCTGTCTTGTTGCATGCATTTGGTTTGGGTGGAAACCTATTTTATAATTGCAGTTTGATTTATGTTTTCCTACAATTCATTTCTAATAGGCTAGGTGATAGAATGGAACAAAGTTTGGGTCATTCTTGATAGCGAATCTCCTTGTGTTATACAATCGTCTCCTATCCTCAAGAAATCACTGCATTTAAATCTATGTTGGTTTTCATTCAAATGATATGGTTTATGTCATTTGATTATAGGTAGTATGATTGTATTTATTTGATGCACAATGTAAATGACCTTGTTCTTTATAAATGTTCGCTGTATATGGATACAATCAGCTTGGTAATCAAATCATGTATGTATATACATATATTTCCTGATTTAAACTAGAATAATGAGCTATAAGCAGCTTTAGTTACAGAAAATATACATATAAATATGTTTATAGTTATCCATTTGCATAAATGTATTTAAAATTTGGGTTAGATAGGGTTGTTTTAGCTTAGTATATAATTAGGTAAATATATGTGGGTAATAGAAGAATTTTAATTTGGAAAGTTAAATAAAAGAAAAGAGTAAATAAATGAAACTTATTATATATATATATATAGATACCTATAGTTTTATGTTATTTTTTCAACATTTAGAAGTTATTAAAGTAAATAGGCTTATTTTGAAATTGGAAAATGTTATTGGTTATAATAGTTAAAATTGATCTATTTGTAGTAAGATTTTTGAAAAGAGATTTGTTTAAATTAAATAGATTAGTAAATGGAAAAGTTGTTTAGATGAGGTAGTTTTCTTTGTGGTTGATTATCTTATGAAGATTAAAATTAATTTCAATAGCTTAAACATGTATTCATCATAGTTTTGATTTGGTATATGTTAACCTTGGGTGTCATGGATTATTGCTTATTTCGATATTACGTTGTTTTCATTTAATGTCTTATGTATCGCGAATGTACTCACGTTCATGATTCATTGATGGTTTGTGCCTTGTTAATTGGTTGTAATGCTTGAATAATTTCTTACATTGTATAAGTATTTGATTAGCGAAAGTGAGAAGATTTTGATTGGTTGATTGTGTTGATTTATTGGGTTGATTTTTAGATTGAGTTGTGCATTAGTTGATTTCTATTGTTATCATGATTTTTGACTTTGTTAAAGGTAATTTATTAGCTAAATTGTAAGGGTATCTTGTGAGGAGAAAATTAAGGTCTCCCTTGGATGCCCAGTTGGTTGCTTTTGATTTTGAATTGATTTTGGCATTTAAGTTGATATTGATTATTGTGGCTGGTTTCGATTTTGAGACCATGTTATTGCTGCCATGTCATTGGGGAACCATTATGTTAATGGGTTGTTAGTCTTCCAGAGGTTAGAGGGGAGTATGGTTTTTACTTGCAAGAGTTGGTATGGGAGTCGGGGATCTGGTGAGGTTGCCTGGGTAACCCGGGATGGGGGTCGACAACATAGAAAGATCTACATTGGGTAACCCATATCAAGTATGGAGTGTTTATAGGAGATTTATGTTGTTTCACCTAGAAGTGGGTGGTTTCATGATTTTTCATTTTGAAAATGGTTGATCTTTATACTTGGTTTATGTTTGTGGGTTTTGCCTTGCATTGTGGAAATTGTTTTACTATGGAGAACTTGTGGGATGTGGTGTATGCCTCATTTTGTGTGACTTTTATTGCTTTTCTAGTTGGTGCAAGTTGGCTTACCTAGTTGGCTATTGTGAGTCTCTTACATGGCTAGTAGGGGGAGTGGCTTTCAATGGGGGTCGACACACAAAGTGGCATATGTGTAACTCATTGAAAGTTTCTTTAATTAGTGATAACATAATAATTAATTAGGGGGTTTGGGTAGTATCTCAAATTAATCTAGATAAGGTAGCCTCACTCATGGCTCAAGTACTCATTTAGGCTTGAGATGAGTAGGAAGGCCTAGAATGGAAAAGATCATCTACCTTGTCCTCTTGAAAGGTGTGTTGATTCCACATGAGTGAGAATGGGGGTTGGTGATCGGTAGAGGTTGCTAGGGTTTAACCAGGAAGGGGGATGGTAACCTAGGAAGATCCACATTGGGTAACCCATGTCGAGCTTGTGTGATGACACTCTTCCCTTTAACAACCTTGTTTTGTTTGTTGTTCTCCTTTTGTTGTTCTTGTACCTCTAGAAGTGGATGTTTCTTGTGTTTGTTGTTGCTGTTGTTGTGGAGTCTTGATTAGCCTTGTTCATTTGACTGCTTTATGTTGTGGGTCCTTCTTGTCATATCCTAACATAGGGTGTTGGCCTTAGGGTCCACATGGTTGGTTGGAATGTGCTATGCACCCCATTGGGTTTCCAACCAAAGATTGTGGTGTGTGGAGTTGAACCATTGTAGTGACTCCAAAGTTGTACCAGAGTTGGAACCAATCTTGATGCTTTATATTCATACATTTTAGTTATATTATTTCATGTTATTGTACTATTCCTGTTCATGCTGGGTGTAACGCCCCGTCACATAAACCCCAAAGAACAACTAAAAACACAACAATTTTTTTTTTGAAAACATAAAGAATAAACACTAAGTTTACTAATGCAACTAACATAGCTAATGATTACATGATAAACATCTAAGTCCCTTGGGGTGCACGAGGTGACATTATGTAATCTATCCCAAAACAAAGTTTATAAAAGTAATTACCAATTTTACTAACGTAACTCATTCATTCACATGTCTTCATTTGAACATTTATTAAGGATATGCAATGAGACAAGAATAAACCATATAGAAACCATACATGCATTCATAATAGATTTTACTAAGAAATATAAAGAACACATTTTCTCATACATAACATAATATCAATGATATTTACAATTATGGATAAAACATGAATTACACAATGTGATTATACATTACATCAATCTACAAGTACATCTCATTGAGCAATTACTCAAGATTACATCATAAGTCTACCCAATGCATGGGAGAGTAACATATCAATACACAAAATGTGATATAAGTATGAGTATACATCTAGAAACATATAAAATTTGGGCCAAGCTATCTCTACAAAAACTCTACACTGAAAAGTACAACTGCACGATAGGGAACCCAATAGTGTGCGTAGCACGTTCCACCCGACCACCCCCGTGCTAGGAGTAAATAAGAAAGGGTCCCTGACAAAGAACATCCAATCAAATACATAAGACTAAACTCCAAGGATGGAAAGCTAAAACACACATAAAGGGATACATAACATCAAAAAAACCACTTCCAAAACATAACAACAATAAATCACCAAACATATCAATAGACCACTTCCAGAGGTTAGCAATAAAAACAACTCAAGGGAATATTAGAGGATAGTGTTATCGCATAGTCTTGCATGGGTTATCCTGACTACCTTTCTCTAGGTGCTGCCCCCATCTATGGTTATCTTGACAGCCTCACTAGGCGCCAACCCCATAGGGTGACTCATGCGGAACCGTTAACCTCTCTTGGAGACAAGGCAACGATCTTTCCAACCACGGCCTTCTCAACCCACCTTTAATCTACAAAATCACTAATAGGTGGATGAGGTATCCACAATTATCTTGTTAATGTTTAACTACCCACCCCCTAATTAATTAATTAGGTTATCACTTATTACTCAAACTCTAACGTGGGTTATCCTGATAGTCCCTTTGTGCGCCGACGCCCACGTAGAGCCACTCTCCCTAGAAACCCAACACATAGCAACAAATTCCAAGGGGTTGTACCCACAAGTACTCTAAAACACAAAATAGATCAACCGTGAGGCAAAACCATCTCGCCAAAAGTCATAAGATTTAACTCTCATAAAATCAGGTACAATCCAAATGAATTAACTCAAAGTCACAACTAAAGTCAAAAATAGAGACAAGTATCAAATTAAAAGGTCACATAATAAACCACCATTTTCCCATGCCTCTGGAAGTTTTAAATAATAACCTTAACACCTATAGAAAGGTCAACTAACTTAAGGGCCTCCACATGGTTTATAACCCAAACCAAGGAAACCAACAAAGAACTCAAAGAAAATCAAAGAATTAAATAATTATTCAACATCAAGATTTTGTTAATGAATGTAAATTTACTTAACAATCACATTAAGATATCTCAGTGCACGAAATCCATCATAGAAGTTAAACTATCAGTTTACTCAATTTATTTCATTAATTAAAAACACTTGATTGGATTTGATAAAATATTTTCTATCAATTTGTCTAGTAACAACATGAAGACATTATAAATAACCTATGTAATATTTTTCCATAATTTGGACCAAGTGTATATACATATACATATATATATATATTACATTTATTATCACAATTAAAATTAACATTATAAAAATAATCCATATAATTATATATATATATACATATACATATACATATATACACACACACACACACACATATATATAATAATATATACATACATATATATATATATATATATATTAATATAAAATAAAAAATTTAATTTGAATTAAATTTAATATATTTAAATCTTTAAATATTAATTGAAAACAAATTTAAATAAAAGAAAAAAAATATTTTTAAACAAAATCGCAACCCCTGGGAGGACTGTGTCCTCCCTGTGGGGAGGTCGCAGCCCCACCAAGGTTGAGCCCAACAACCTATGGTTGTTGTGTGCAACCATGGTGGCTACACTCCACCATGGGAGTGGGGGGTATGGTAGCAGCCGACCCTCCCCCCCATAAATTTTTTTAATTTTAATTTAATTAATTTATTTATATTAATTCTTTGTTTTTTAAATATATATATTTTTAATTTAATCTCAAACAATACAAATTGTCTGCACAGAGTAAATTTTATTCTTATATTTTTTTTAATTTTTT
Organism: Sequoia sempervirens; assembly: GCA_007258455.2. Lineage (NCBI taxonomy): Eukaryota > Viridiplantae > Streptophyta > Pinopsida > Cupressales > Cupressaceae > Sequoia > Sequoia sempervirens. The sequence goes on from VDFB02000003.1 coordinate 610,500,709, forward strand.
TTTTCAGACATATATATTAAATTGGAAAAATAGATTTAAATTATATTCATCTACAGGAAAACTAGATATGGGTTTTTTCCTAAATGTTAACAGGAAGGTTATCAATCCAAAACTTAAGAGATTTCAAAATATCTCTACTTCTTTTTCATTGTGTTTTTCTATTGTTTCCTTTTTTAGTAGTTTCCCTATTGTTTAACAATAATTTCTTTTCCATGAGGCTCACTGATTTTACTGTAAAAATTTCTACAGAGGCAACAAAGTAATCACGACAAAACTTCAACAGTTGAGAACAAAGTTTTTCTATAGAGGAACTTTTAACAAACTTTCCTACAGAGGGTTACAACTAATTCACAACAATTTCCTCTTACACATACAATTTCAGGCAATCTTTTCAAAACAAGAAAACAATTAAACAAATAGTAAAAGAACCTATTTTCCTGAAGGAATGAGGGTTGGAGCAAAGCTTTGCCTTAAAAATTTCAACTTCTAAATCCTTTCCAAAAACTTTACCTCCAGCTAGAAGAAAAATATGAGTCCAAAACATATGCTGAAAACCTCCTCAAATTTTAAACTATAAATCCCCAAAACCCGAAAACTATTCTACAACCAATTTCTTTTCGTGAAGAAACTTCTTGCCGTTTACAACATGCCAATATTCTCTTCGAGAATATTTTTAAACAAGAATTTTTTATTAGATTCCCACTCACTCTCGTGAATCCTCTAATATAAATTAACTAATTTTTTAATTATTTTTATTTTAATAATAATAAAGCATTATATGCTATTTAATTAATTTAAAAATTCAAAAATCAATACCACTTACCATATGCAAATTTAAAATTCTAATTCACATTATAGCATCTATTATTTTTATTTAAACTATCCACTCAATCAAGAAAATTTAATTAATTAACTTAACTATAATTATCTACAAATAACTATATCAATTAAATAACAATAATTAATCACACTTAAAATAAAAATTAATTAAATAAAAACTATTCACAAATAAATAAATAATCAATAACAACCAACACTGAAACAAAGACAAGGTCAAGACCATGACACCGTAAGACTCACAACAAGGTGACAAACTTGGGATGGGGACACTTCCTTATCAACTCCCTTTTCAACATCATAGCCGTTGGGTTTATGTGACACACTCAAACCTGTCAAGCAGGTGGAGTCGGTGTCCAGTACCTGCATCTTGCATAGAAACAAACGCCAAGTAGCATGTAAATATCCATTACAGACACACTGTGAAAGGTAATCATGGGGTAACAGGGCACTCGCGAGCAAGTGATGCCACTCCGTCCTTTCACCAAGACACACTAGAAAACACATCAGAACCATAGCAATATAGAATCACAACATCTCCACATATATTATTAAAGAAACTATAACATAACCAAACAACATAATCACCACGTAAGGTCTCATCAAGCATCATAAGTAATGTCAAGTGCAACAAACCAACCAAACTATGAATCCACACACAACCAAAACCGGTGGACTGATCACCATCACAAACCAAGTACAAAATCAACACAAAAGAGTATCAACAACATGAGGGGTATCACATCCCCCCTAGAACATGGCTTACTCCTAGAAGCCACTAAATAAATATGGGTAAGCCTCTCTAATTTGGGATACATCCTCCCATGTCACTGAAGTCTCAACACTTGTCTTTTAGGCTACTCAAGACCTTTACAGAACTAATCACTATATCCCACACGGGTCTCAACCATGATACATATGTAATTGGGACTGCTTTATCATGATACCATTATGATATTGTTAATAACAAGGGATAATCTAATTAATTCATTTACCTGACCGATTAATTATTAGGGTAAGAACAACTTTTAATTTAATTCTTTCCTACTTGTTTTCCCCTTATCAAATAAATCATCCTATTTATTAATAAACTACAACCTATACCATAGTATTATTATTAGTATAGACAAAATATATTTACACATTAAAAGCATATTATAATCCATTTCCCTTGCTCTCATTACCCGTTATAAAATAAAGTTAATCACTTACCTGTCAACCACACAACTTGAATCTATGACTATGTAAGAGTTTATCATTAAATGGAAATTATGAACTATCAAATTATAAAGCTATGCAACCCAAATACAATCATGAAG
>VDFB02000003.1:610502964-610519064 GCA_007258455.2 Sequoia sempervirens
TTAAAATAATTAATTTTATATTATTTAAATTGTTTAACATTAGTAAATTTAACTAAATAATCAATTCAACTTTAACCAATTTAAGTTCAATCAATTAAAATTTAATAAATTTGATATAAAAGTATACGAACTACAAAAGACCATTTCATGGCCAAATTTTGATGTCTTATATTGCAATTTGAACAGCTAATTTCTATTGTATTCTTGGCAGTCTATTGATTGTCCTATTTCCTTGTAATATTTTCTATTTACATTGATTCAACACACATAAAACATTACAAAAGGCCCTTTGATGGAAAAAATAACACTTTTATTGTCAAAAGACATTTTTTTAAGGTAAAAGGTGCAAGGCACCTAAAATATACATTTATATAATAGTATATGAATTACAAAAGTCCCTTTCATGGTCATAAATTCAAAATAGCACTTTTACAAAGACCCTAAGGTGGCCAAATAAAATATTTATTGTACTTACCAAAATGGCTCTATAGAAACCTAATACAAACACTTTTAAAATAAAAATTGAGCTAGAGGCTCATTTACATTTATAAAACTAGGTTGGACAGAATCAAAGTTTGGAACCAACTAAAGATGTAGGGTCAACGAAGGTGGGTGGTGGCTTAACAAGAAAAGAAGAGCCTGGAATATTTTTTCAATGCACTCTACAAACTCACCATCATACTCCCCCCTATGAGTCTAAAGTGAGTTGTATACAATAATGTTGCATGAATTGTGAAGTCCATGCTTAATGGTAAAGTAAACACAAATTGTAGGAGGAGAATTGTAGACATATGTGATCTTGAACAGACCACCAATAGGATAATTTCTTACCTTAAACAAACCATATTCCTGAAGGGCTTTAGAAAAGGAATCCTCAAATATGTAAGGCTCTTGGATATCATGGAATGCTAACACCTAGACTATTCCCACATCTTTTATCAGTTCCAATGTATTGGACAATAATTTTGAGGTAATTTGAGAGTTAAATATTACATGTGTGTGGTCCAAGATTTTCTCATAACCTGATACCACACACAATGCCTCCTCCACTTTAATGCAATCTATTGGGAATATGGACCCCAATATTTTTACATCAATTGGACTATCAATTGGGGTCTCCCAAATTTCAATCAAAAAGAATAATCACTTGTTCAAATGGGTAGTATTTGTGATCTCCTCCATCTAAAACCCTAGCACTTGTAGAGAACCAAATAAAATTAGCAAATGCAGTGAAATCTTACCAAAGCTAGAATTTAATGGCATTTACTCATGTGAAGTATAATTCCTTCTTTCTAGAGGCATCATCAGCACATGGTAGAGTCATTACAAATTTTATTGGATTGACATATTTTTTCAACGCATTGAAAACATACAAGAATTAAATGGCTTGTTGTACCTCATTCCTTGTGTCATTTTTAATATCAACTCGTAGTAAATTTTGCTCACTTATGATCAAAACTTATAAATTCTCTAAGTAACTTAATAATTATCATTTAGCATTTGATATTTTCACCATCCACATTATGATTTTTCAAAAACTTACCATCACATTCACCAAATAATTAATTTTATAGTTTTCAATATTTATATAATTTGCCACTGAACTTTTTTTTTTTTTAAACAAAATTTTAATTCACCAATTAAATCATTTTATTGGTTTTCATACAAGTTTAGTTCGTCAACAAATTTTTTATTTTATTTTAATACAAGCATAATTTTCCAATGACATTATTTTATTTATTTGAATACAAGTATAATTCACCAAAATTTTCTACAAAGATCTACTGATTAAAAAAGATTCACCAATAAAACTAGTATTTTTTCCAAAAAAAGAAAGATTTTCTATTAGAATTAATATTTTTTTAAAATAATGCAATATTTTCTAGGATTTTATATCTTTTCTTAGTGGGGGTTCTTAAAGTTATCCCTAGTAGCTAAGAAGCCCCCTAATTTAGGCCATTTGATCTAGAGATAGGAGGATTGATTTGATTCCACCATCTAGGAGATTGTGATCTCACATTTTCTAATTTCACATTTGGAGTGGTTTTTAGCACCCCTACCTCAAGTACCCTTATAAGCTACACTAAGGTGTAAATAATGATAAGTGCCTCTAGAAATGCTTCATTTGATTAATGTATGTTTTAGGCTTCATAACCTTGGAGTGGATTGTGTTGGTTGTTATAACATGGGTCTTGCAATGGAGGTTAAACCACTCTATTATTTGGAACTTTTATTTGAACTTATGGTGGTGTGTTTTGTAAATAAATCTTATTATTTTGATAAGTTACCTCACAATCCTCTTATGTTTGTCATGTTCCCACTAATACCCTCTCAAAACAATCAATTTAGTTTTTGATGTGGGTCATTATATCTCTATAGTTTGTGAGGCCAAGGTATTATTTATGATCTCATATTCCACTCTAATTTGTTAAGATCTCAAAGGTTTTAGTTCAATTGAATGACCATTCCTTGGTATTGGTCCTAGATGAGGTTGTCGAAATTAGTGTAGTCTTGATGGGATCTTGTATTTTTTTCATGCTCTTTCTGAATATCTAAAAGTCCATTTCCTTATATTGATATTTTTTGGATATGGAAGCCAAAGGATGTAAGGTAATAGAGAAATAAAACATGGGAGTTGTAATGCCCCACCAAGCAAACCCCGAAGGATGTAACAAAATATCTAATATTTACAACACAATTTTTTTTAAAGTAAACTAATATGAGATGTAGTGTACATTAACATATATCACTAGTAATGAAACCATACATATATAACAGGTAACTAGTCCCATGGGATTACATGATTGCATTACATTTTGAACAACTCTAACATCATCCCAATCCCATAAGGAAGGATTAACTAATCACAAGCTTCAATTTCAAACCCATTATAAAGAATGAATAAACAACATTCATTCCATTACACAAACATTCTTCACACTTATGGGTCTAATTATAAATATTTCCACAGATACAACGCCACTAAAGATCATATATTATGAACCAATAAACACATAATAATACAAGGATCAATATACATTACATTTACGCTAAGAATACATCAGTGATCATAAGAAAATGCCAAATATTACAATCATTACATTTATAATATAAGGATACATCATTCAAGGATTACATCTATACAATGGTGCTTCCCAACATGAATGAGAATAGTACAATAACATGGAATAATACAATTGAAATGTATGAATACAAAGCATCAAGACTGGTTCCAACTCTAGTAAAACTCGAGTCACTACAATGGTTCAACTCAAGACACCACAATCTTCTAATTAGGAACCCAATGGTGTGCATAGCACGCCACCAACCATTTGGGACCCTAAGGCCCACCCCAGTGCTAGGAGATGACAAGAAGGACCCACAACATAAAACAATCAAGTGAACAAGGCTAATCAAGACTCCATAATAACAACAACAAAAAACATAAGAAATATTCACTTCTAGAGGTACAAGAACAACAAGAGGGGAACAACAAACAAAACAAGGTTGCTAAAGGGAAGAGTGTCATCACACAAGATTGACATGGATTACCCAATGTGGATCTTCCTAGGTTACCAGCCCCCTTCCTAGTTAAACCTTGGCAACCTCTACCGATCCCTAGCCCCCATTCTCACTCATGCGGAATCAACATAAATTTCAAGAGGACAAGGCAATTGATCTTTTTCATTCCAAGCCTTTCCACTCATCTCAATCCTAAACGAGCACTTGAGCCATGAGTGAGGCAACCTTGTCTAGATTAATTTGAGATACTACCCAAACCCCCTAATTAAATATTATGTTATCACTAATTAAAGAAAATCTCAACAAGTTACCCATACGCCACTTTGTGTGTCAACCCCCATTGAAATCCACTCCCCCTACTAGCAACAAGAGACTCACAATCATCAACTAGGTAAGCCAAATTGTACCAACTAGCAAATCCATAAAATTCACACAAAACAAGGCATACACCACATCCCACAAGTTATCCATAATAAAAAAAATTACATTGTGTAAGGATAAAACCCACAAACATAAACAAAGTATAAAGATCAACCATTATCAAAATGAAAAAATCATGAAACCAACCAATTTTAGGTGAAACAACATAAAACTCTTGTAAACACTCCAGGCTTGATATGGGTTACCCAATGCAGATCTTCCTAGGTTGTCGGCCCCCATCCCAGGTTACCCAGACAGCCTCACTAGATCCCTAGCCCCCATACCAACTCTTGCAAGTAAAAACCATACTCCCCTCTAAAGTCTAGAAGACTAACAACCCATTAACACAATAGTTCCCCAATGATGTGGCAACAATAACATGATCACAAAATCGAAAGCAACCACAATAATCAATATCAACTAAAATTCCAAAACCAATTCAAAATCAAAAGCAACCAATTGGGCATCTAAGGGAGACCTTAATTTTCTCCTCACAAGATACCCTTACAATTTGGCTAATAAACAACCTTTAACAAAGTCAACAATCATGACAACGATAGAAATCAATCAATGCACAACTCAATCTGAAAATAAACCCAATAAATCAGCACGATTAACCAATCAAAATCTTCTCACTTTTGCTAATCAAATACTTATACAATGTAAGAAATTATTCAAGCATTACAACCAATTAACAAGGAAAAAGTCATCAATGAATCGTGACCATGAGTACATTCTCGACACATAAGACATTAAAATAAAACTACGTAATATCGAAATAAGCAATAATCCATGACACCCAAGGTTAACATATACCAAATCAAAACTATGATGAATACATGTTTGAGCTATTTAAATTACTTTTAATCTTTATAAGATAATAAACCATAAAGAAAACTACCTCGTCTAAACAACTTTTCCATTTACTAATCTACTTAATTTAAACAATTCTCTTTTCAAAAATCTTACTACAAATAGATAAATTTTAACTATTATAACCAATAACATTTTCCAATTTCAACATAAGCCTATTTACATTAATAAATTCCAAATGTTGAAACAATAACATACAACTATAGGTATATATATATATAAGAAATTTCATTTATTTACTCTTTTCTTTTATTTAACTTTCCAAATTAAAATTCTTCTATTACTCACATATATATACCTAATTATATACTAAGCTAAAACAACCCTATATAACCCAAATTTCAAATGCCTTTATGCAAATGGATAACTATAAGCATATTTATATGTATATTTTCTATAACTAAAGCTACTTATAGCTCATTATTTTAGTTTAAATCAGAAAATATATGTATATACATAGATGATTCGATTCTCAAGTTGATTGTATCCATATATAGCAAAAATTTATAAAAAACAAGGTCATTTACATTGTGCATCAAATAAATCCAATCATACTACCTATAATCAAATGACATAAGCCATATCATTCAAATGAAAAGCAACATAGATTTAAATGTAGTGATTTCTTAAGGATAGGAGATGATTGTGTAACAAAAGGAGATTCGCTATCAAGAACGACCCAGACTTCGTTCCATTCTATCACCTAGCCTATCAGAAATGAATTGGAGGAAAATGTAAATCAAACTGCAATTATAAAATAGGTTTCCACCCAGACCAAATGCATGCAACAAGACAGGTAGCGGTAGAGCAAGGAGAGGAGGTGACACAAGAGAAAATGACCTCCAAATACTATCAGGCTTACAGATTAGATTAATAAATCACACTAGAGACATGAAATGCACTCACAGTGAAGAAATCAAATGGTATAAATGTTGCTAAACTCAAAAAAAATAAGATGATGTAAAGAATAGGGATTATTCTAATGTCGAACCACAGTTCCCTGAAAACAAATGACTATATGAAGACCGAACTATCAAAATCATTTGTAACTAGACCTCGAAATGCAAACCTTTGATTCATTTGTGTCACCCGAATGAATTTATCATGAACACACGAAACACACAATATAATATAATTTCTACACGTTGAATACAGTTCATAAATTCTTCTTAACCAACATCGCTAAGTTCTAACTAATTATCATTTCATTCTTTCGTCACCGGGTGGTGGATGACCCAATCAATAATGGATATGAATGCTCAAATGAGAAGACTAGTAGTTATCTGGTTTCCTACACTAAATATTAAATTACTTCCAGAAGTTGTTTCTTCAAGATAAATGTAATGTAATGCACCTATAATGATGATACACTCCAATCGAAAAATGTTAGGAAGACCAAATTAGTTCTATACAAAAACTTCCATAAGTTTTCAATGGAGGAGGATTCTTTTAAAAACTATGGCCCATGAATTCATAAGGATAGAATTGATAAAAATAAATATTACATAGAATTGTCTATTGAATAGACAATATAGACCTCCCCCAAATCTCCAAAATTCATCATTATACACAACAAGGAAAAACTATTTTATTTCTGAAAACAAAAATCTAATTAAAACTCAAAATCTCCCATAAAACAGTAGTTTCCTTTTCAATAATTAGTTTGAGCCTATGCATTCTCTTGCATGCCAAACCTTCCAGCTTTTCAATTGCTTTTCTCTTTAATCAAATTTAAAATGATATTACTTTCCCCTTTAATTAATTAAAATCTAATAATATTAATAGTTGTCTTTAATTATTTCTTTATCATTAAAACATTTAATCACGTTACTTAATTTAATAATTAATAATCAAAATACATATAATATCTTTTCGCAACCACTATTTTTTTAATTATTGTTTTAATTCCAAATTAATTTAAGATCCCTTGTAATCAATTTTAATTAAATTAAATTGATTAATCAAGGCTATTCATAAAATTAGCTTTATCACATAATATCAAAATCAAATTAAATAGTATAATCACGAATCAACATGACCTCCCAAATAAACAACTTACTCGAATGTCATGGAAGGTCAATACAAAGGGGCACTATAGGAGTAACTAGTTCATTTGAGTGGACTTTCCCTTGAGTTCTCCTTTTTCCTGCCATATGGATAAGTTTAAAGAGGGTGAGATGAAATGGAAATAAATATTCATCCCAAATAGATTTGTTATTTACATTAGAGTCACCAAAATGTGTCCTCCAAATCTAATTCATCAATATTGTGTGTCATCAATGGTGGTCACACTTGCGAGTTATATTTATAAGACAAAATTTTAGTATTATTTTTCATGAAGCATTCATAGGTTTAAAGGTGTGGAATTAGATGGGATACCCACTTCATGAGGAATAAGTGGCATGTGAATGGTTAAGATATTTTGTTGTTGAATAATGATGATGGAATAGGTGTTTGTTGTTATTTGGTTAGTGTTAGCTTCTTTGTAGCATTAATAAAATATATATTAGACAATTTCAAAGTGAGAATTAAGGTGGGAAATCTCTCACTTGAGGATTTCATTTAGATGAGCAACCTCAAGTGCTTGCAATATTTAATTTTGTTGGATTTTTTGTATAGTTTGAGTTTGTTCTTCTTAAATAGATTTGAGAATTGGTAAATTTACCCTCAACTCCCTCAAAGTGACTTATATTCAATCCTTTATAACTCCCAAACACATAGGTATGATATATTAAGTGTATTCAAGAGAGATAACATATGATTATAAATCTCCTTGGAGACTTTGCTTGTGTGCCTTTGGTTGACTTTAACTTATGGTTATACTCCAACTAGTTTGTGTGCTCATTTTTCTTAATTGCTTGATTGTTTAGTATTAATTTTGTAATCTATATTTGAGAGCTTGTTTTGCTCAAATAAAAAAAATCTACTTTATTATTTTTGTTAATTTTGTTGTCTTGTGTAATTTGATGTTTCTAAGAAATTTTTACACTAATTTAAATGTTGAAATGACAATATGAAATAGAATAACTCAAACTTAACCTAAGTTGAACCCAAACATTGAGCTAAACTTAAAAGTGAAACAAAGTTAAACTAAATAATGCAAATAAGCTATCCTTTCGTGTGGTTTCTCTTTTTTTATATGTATATGAATGTTAATATGGATTAAAAGTACACATTAATAACTACTAAAATGAATGTGCTATGTATTTTGCAAAATTTTATGTGTGCATGCATATGAAAATGAGATTAGTTTACTTTTAAAATGATAAACTCAATGTAAAAACTAACACTATTTATTGATTTTCTTTGTAGTGCCTCTCATGATGTTCTTTGTTAGACTGGTAGTTGTTTTGCTTTAGATCGAACATTATGACATTCTGTTTGATGTTGGAATATTGCTTCGATGACACTTTGATGATACTTTGGTGATACTTTTATTACTGGTGTTTTATGTTATGTTGTGACTAGTATATGGACTTATCTAATTTTGTGGATTAATCTTATTGTGAGCCTTCTGTGATTATCTGATTATGGTTATTATGTGATTATCTAGTGATTGTTTTTATCTTGTTGTTATGAAACTAATGGTTATGAGTTCATGTGGTTACTTGTTTGATGTGTTTTGGTGAAAGGGACAGTGTCGCATTACTCACTTATGAGTACCCTACTACGCTGCAATTTCCTTTCATGGTGTGTTTGATTATATGATTATGTACATATGCATGACTGTTTTTGTGTTGTAGGTTGCAAGTACTAGGCATTGAATCCACCTAAATTGACAAGTATGAGTGTGCCTTAAACCCAATGGAATTATTGAATGGAGATATCACATGGTCCCCTACCCTAGCCATCATCCTCAAAGAGGATGAGTATCCAGTTTGTCACCTCATCAGTGTTGTTTGTTGTCTGCAGTCAATTGATCTTGTTTTTTTGACCTTGATTGTGTTTAAGTAACTGTTATTGATATTTGGTTGTTTAATTTAAAATTGTTTAATAATTTTTTTTTTATTAATTGATGTATTAAATAAATTATTAAGCAAAATCATGTTGATAAATAGTTATAAAAGTCATTCTTGGTTGATTAATTCATTAAATTAAATTATTAAGTTAAAAATTATTTTGATAACTAAATATAAATATATTTATTAATAATGATGGTTTATAATAAATTAAAAAGTGTGGTAAAATATTATTATATAAAATAAAATATTAAAATGAAATGTGATAATGGATAAACAGTCAAAATTATTAAAAAGATAGAAAAAGATTTTCTTGGAGCACATGTGTAACTTCGAACTAATTATCGAAAAGAAACTTGATGTTTTTGTGAGATTTTTATTTGATTTTTGTTTTCAAAAATCAACAACTTCCTTTTGGTAAATAATTATCATTTTTGGAGAGATAGGGATTTATTATGGATTATGATTGATTTTTATTTTATTTTTTTTGGGAGGGGGGGAAGAAAATTGGGTCTGCAAGAAAATTTATGTAGAATAATTGTATTTTGTTGATTGATTCAAAAAAAAAATTGATTGGGGTTTCAAAGAGTTGTCCATGTTGTAGAAGATTGGTCTTAGCACCGATTTTTGTCTCAGCCGCATTGGAATCAAGGTTGGTTTTGTACTTTGTTCTTGATTTTGCTTCTTCATTTAATGTGAACAAATCCTTCCTCTCTTCGTTTGTTGAAAAAATGAATTCTTGTCTATTGTTGTAGCTTGAAAATGTGATTTTCTTTTATTTTAATTTTGTTTTGACATGAATAAAATATGAGTTTGACTATAAATCTTGCAATCATTGCACTCTGAAAAGATTTAATCCTACTGGTGCATATTTTATAACCATTGTGTTGATGAGATTTTACCGCTTTCTTTTCCCTACCATTTGCATTTGCTTGTAAGTTCTTAAGCCTTTTCAGCAATCATTTTGTGCGCAGCCTTATCCTCTAAACTTGCATGTATTCTAAGTGCTTAATATCTTCAAGTTTTTGAGTGTCTCTTTACAAAGTTCTATTTGGTGCATGCTCTACAAAATACTTTCCATAATTTTGTTGACTTTTTTGCCCCCTTTGTTCCATTTTTTTTAAGTCTATTGGGTGATTTCATTCTATGGTCTAAGATTCTTTGGTTCTTTGACTACATCCTTGCTTTGCATCCTTAACCTACATGTAGTTAATTTTCACCTTACTAGAAGCCGACAATTATTCAATATTGTTTATGTGTTGCATACTTTACTATAGATGGAAATTCAAGTTTTATGCTTGTGATTTTATCTTCAGAACATCTGATTTATATAAACTACTACTTGGAATTCAATTTCCAAATGATATATTTATATGGCTATCGATTTACATTTATATGTCCTTTGATTTTTGAAGGGTGTGATTTAAAAAGCCTGAGTCATCTTCAAACAGATTTCTTTAAATCTTTATTGCTTTGGTATGGCATGATTTTATGATGAAGTTTATGTTGTGTCTACATATCAACTTTCTTATGATGATTCTATATCGATTTTATATGGGTTTGCATATCGATCATATAATAAGACTGAATATTGAATATAAATATATATACCACTGTTGATAAATTAGATTATATTATGAGTTTTGTAATGGAATTCGATATGTATGTGGTTTGTTGTTATTTGATGCCTATAATGTTGCAAATGCATATATATAGATCAGATGTATTTATTATATATTTGAAATTCGATAGTATGCATAATATATATATATATATATGTACGTATGTATGTATGTATGTATGTATGCATATATGTTATCATGATTTTAGTTAAAGAACAATTTTGCCTATGAAATTAAATGATTGTGTTAAATAAACAAACTAGGAAATGATAAGGAAAAATATTGATTTACATATAAATTAGTTTATCTTCTCAATGTTTATTTCCATCTTAATCATTTAATAGTTGATTTGTTAAAGCATGAGGAGTTCAGGATTGTATGGTTTATTGCGAGTTTGAATTGAATTAAGTATTTTCTAGGAGAATTTAAGGTGAGTTTGGATTATTGGTTTTAAATGGGAGTCTTTTACGCAAAGTTGTCAAGGTTTACTTCCAAAGGCTTAGGGGAGTATCTTATATGTTGGGTTTATGATTGTTTCATTTGAAGTGGTTGGTAAGTACTTGTGATGTGTGCAAGAGGATCTTTTCCTTGCACTTGTTATACTTTCTTGTGTTGGGATATGTGAGCGAGAGGGTCAGTGCCTTGCTTTATGTGTGTGTTTCATGTGGTTTCATTTATTGTGCAAGAAGGTTTTACCTTGCTTATTATTTTGGGTCTACTAGTTGCAAGTAGGGGGAGTGGCTCTCAATGGGGGTTGGAACCCAAAGTGGTGCCCAAGGTAACCCATTTGGGAGTTTCTTAATTCAGTGATAATATAATTAATGAATTAGGGGATTGGGTAGATTTTACATTAATCGAGACAATTGGATGCCTCAGCAATTCATGTAGTGCTTGTTTAGGCCAAGTATGGGTTAAGAAGGCTTGGTTGGAAATATCAACTTCCTTGTCCTCACGAAAGGAAATTTGGTCTTGCATGTATCACCCTATGGGGCCAACGTCTAGTGAGAGACTGCTAGGGTAACCATAGATGGGGGTCAATGTCTAGTGAGATATTTTCAGGGTAACCCATGTCAAGACCATGCAATGACACTCTTCCCTATTGCAACCAAGCATTCCTTAGTTTTATGTTCCCCTTCTATTGTGTGTATTCCTCTAGAATTTGTGTCTATGTTGCATGTGGTGTTCATGTTGTACTATGTTATGTTGTGTAATGCCCTGCCAAAGAACCCCAAAGGATAACACATCTAACTACAATAATAGTACAATTTTAAATTTTTAAGTGTAATAACAAGAAAAGTAAATCAAATCTAAAAATAACACATAAGCTAAACTATGTCCTCTAAGGTTCAATGATTGCATTACGAACATGCATACCGAACATAACATCAGATAAATAATCATCAAGGATCATATATAAAGAATCCAATAAGTACATATACAAATTCCCTTACATGAGGGTACAACATAACTGTTACATCTTACATTAATGCTTCCCTAACACAATAGAAAGAATACATCAAGATTGCATTACATGATACAAATGAGATACAAGTTTAGTGCATAACATAAGCAACTATCTCTTGAACTGGTACAAGATCCAGAATTTGCTACATAAGGTACATCCTCCATGCTTGTGAACAATAGCAAGGGAAACCCAATGGAGGAAAAAGCACAATCCACCCGACCATGTGGAACCCTAAGGTCCACCCCCGTGCTAGGAGATAATGATAAGGTCCCACCACAAAACAGTCAAGAAGACAATAACACAACACCAAAGGGCTACAAGACTCCAACATACTAAGTACAATAGGAACATCACTTGACAAAGACACCACTTCTAGAGGCATGCAAACAACAAAGGGGAACACAAAACTAGGGAATGCTAGACTACAATAGGGAGGAGTGTCATCACATAGCTTGTTATGGATTACCCTGATGAACCTTCCTAGGCTATCAACCCCCATCCTAGGTTACCCTAGCAACCTCTACGGATTATTGTCCCCCATACAAACTCATGCAAGATCAACATACCTTTCAAGAGGACAAGGCAATTGATCATAACATTCCAGGCCTTCCCACTCATCTCAAACCTAAACGAGCACTTGAGCCATGAGTGAGGTGTTATCTTGATTAATGTGAAAACTACCCAACCCCATAATTCATTTTAGGTTATCATTGGATTAAAGAAACTCTCAATGAGTTACCCTAGACACCACTTTGGGTGTCGGCCCCCATTTAAAGTCACTCCCCCTACTAGTAACTAGAGACCCGACACGTCAACAAGGTAAAGCCATCTTGCACACCGAAACAAAGCCAAAAGAATCACAAATCCAAAGCATGGCATAAACCATCTCACTCATAAATCCTATCCATAATAGCAAATAAACAATGCAAGGCAAGACCCTTATGAACACAATTCAAGTACAAAATCAATCCACTATCAAAATGACCAAAAATGTGAAACCAAAACTCAAGCTATATTCCCCAAGCCTCTAGAAGTCTCTCAATAACCATTTGACCCAAAAAGATCCCTCCATAAAACAATAACCACAATCAACTCAATATGACAATAACCAATAGTAAAATCAACCATTTCAAAAGAACAACCATAAAATGCAACCAATAGAATACTCCCCTAAGCCTTTGGAAACAAACCTTGACAGCATACACAGACTCCCACTTGACACAATGCTCCAAGACCACTTAATTTCACTAAGTAACACATTATAATTAAAACAAGAACGCAATAACCCAAACACCATATATTAACAAACGTCCACTAAATGGAAGTTACTAATGAAATCACATTTGAAATGAGGTTCATCTAATCCATCCAAATAAACCTCCAATTGCTCAAACACAATTAACTCAATTTCTTTTCTTATCTATTTAGAACTCCAATTTACTTGTCTCTATAATTCAAATAATCTCAAGGTAAAATTGTTCTTTTCTAACTCTTTACTATAAACATCATTTACACATACACATATATAAATATATAAATATATCCCCGAAATACATTATTACCACATAATCCACTTAAAATATCTTAACGCAATAACTCGTAATTTGCTATATTAACAATTATTCTAACTAATTTCATAGTGGATTTACACAATGACTACCAACATTCAATAATTTAACGAACAGGAAAATAATTCTTTTATCAATCAATCCTTCAATTATCGAAATGCAAGTAAAGCAATTTCCCCTATTACAATTCCCAATTTGTTTATCAAATTTACCAACTACCCAAATATAAATAAGTCAATCTTATGTTACGTAATTTTTCCAATTCAATCAACATACTTAATTATGCATATACATATATAATTATTTACATATATATATAAATATATTCTCATAACCGGCAGATATATTTATATGTATACATATATAAATATACATATAAAAGGAAACTTTTATTTTTAGTTAAATAAATAAATATACACATTTATATAACACTATATATAATATCTATATATATATATATATATATATATATATATATATATAATTTTGTATTTTCATTTTAATAGACTGATGTTTATATCCAAACAGATTAGATCAACAATAATGTAACCAACACACACAAATATACATGTGTTTAAATAAAATCAAATACTAATATAACTAGATGGAGCGGACTTCATATTTCTGAATGGCAACTTATAATAGAGTTATAGTTTTATATGAAGGAATGCCATTTATATAGGCTATTTGAAGATTGAATGATATGGAAGTGGAAAAAGGAGATAAAGTTTATATGTATAAAAAAATTGAAAGCTAAGAATGGTATCAGATGCTGCAAAATTCACATGGCTGCAAGGCAATAACATAGGGAAGGTAGGAGGGCACACCAAACATGTATACAAAACCAAATGCAAGAAAAGGCATTGAATGCCTTTGCAAACTTAACAAAACAATAAGTAAAGAAAATTGAATTTTCTAATGGAACATGGAGGCCGATTCTAAGCATGGCTAGAGGAAATCATGAAAGCCAATTTAAGAAGATAGAACAAGCCAATTTGCTCATGGAGAACATGGGAATCAATTTCCATCCTAAGTGCAGGAAAAAACTAACACAACAGCTCATGAATCAACTTTTAGAAAGCACATATATGGTTTGATTTTCCCAAATAGAGGTAGCAAGAATTAAATTTAATGTAAGAAGAAGAAGTCGCCCCTCTTATGCCAAGGCGCACTCACCATTTGAAAGCCAATCAGCAACATAAATTGCAACCAACACACATATAAGGGCTACGCCAATATAAGTCTACTAAAAGGGCTTTAGAAACTTCCAAGTAAATGGAATTAGGTAGGTGAAAGGTTAATTTCTACAACCTTTCTATACGGTTGTGAAAGCATGGGCATGGCATGAGAGTTGTTTAAGAGCTTCGAGCTTTTAAATAACATCAATATTCAAGAAGGGGTTATCGGAAATGCCAAATGAAACAATCATAAAAATAGGCCTATGCTATATTAGTTTTGAACAAATGCAAACAGTAAGCATAAGAGAATGATAATAATTTCAAAACGGAATTAGAATAATGAAGATCACGTTTTCCAACTACAACCACAAGCAAGAGTTCATTTACATTAAATGGGAAGTAATTTCACAATAAACAAATACAAACCAACCTGGAATTCCAATGCTATAGAAATGGAAGAATGGTGTCGAGATCAATTGTTACATTCGCAATGATCCACTTCTTCCAAGCCATACAATAGTGATCCACTTTTCCCAATTCAATATTTTCTTTCTAACTAATTCATAAAATGCAACTTATTATATAGAAAAATTTCTTCAAACAAAGTTTTTTGTTCGAAAACCCCAAAAATCAATGATGATAAATCCCCCTAAAAACTCCCCAAAATGATAATTATTAACCAAGGAAAACTATTAATTTTTTAAAACAAAATTCGGATAAAAAATCTCATAAAATACCAAGTTTCCATTCTAAAAATAGTTCAAAGTCACGCATGTGCTCCAAACAAGTCTTTTTCTATCTTTTTACTTGTTTTATCTTCTTATCGATTATCTTCATCTGATTTAATATTTTACTTAAATATTTTATTTCATATTAATGTTTTCCCACATTTAATTTATTATTAACAACTCAACATTAATAATAAATATATTTATATTTAATTGTCGAGTTACTTTTTTAAATTAATCATTTAATTTAATAAAATAATTAACCAAGAACAACATATATATCAACTCATCAAAATGCTTTATTTAATAATTTATTTAATTCAACAATTAATCAAGCCACATAATTAACAAATTTAATTCAAACAACCCAAAGAAACATTTATCAAACATCATGAAGGGGTAAATCATGGAGGGGCACTACATGTTGGATCCATGTTTAGTCCCTTTTTTTTAGCTTTTTGTCTTCTTGATTGTTTGATGTAGTGGGACCTTATGTTATCTCCTAGCACCGGGGGTGGACCTTAGGGTTCCACATGGTCGAGAGGTTGCTACTTTTTCCTCCATTGGGTTTCCCTTGTTGTTCGTGTGCATGAAGGATGTACTTGGTGTAGCAATTTTCCAAATCTTGTTCCAGTTCAAGAGGATAGTTTCCTTTGTATATGGATTTAATTTGTATATCCTAGTATCATGTTCTAATATCGATGTATTCTTCCCAATGGTATTCAGGAAAGTGTTATTGTAAACAATGTAATGATGTACCCTCAT